>CAUYRT010010870.1:0-32164 GCA_963574885.1 Lepilemur ruficaudatus | reverse complement strand
TTGCACAGACAGTAAAATCAGATTCAATCTAAGAAACAATAACCATGTTACGGTGGTGCTTTTTAAATCACCTAGAAGCACCCTCATGGTTTGAATGTCAGCCAATATTTTAAGATTCTGAATCTTTTGTTCTGAAAGCTTACCGTTCGCCCACGAGTAAGGGAAGGGTCCCCACACAAACAGTACAATGGATGAGCAAACAACCCCTGACACCATATGAAAACAGAGCAATTTATGAGTCACAGCCTGGGAGAGGAGGACACTGCATGCTCTGCAGGGCCACAGAGGGGTTGGACTCGGAAACAGAGTGAAGGCTGGCGGGAGGCAAGCTTTGTAGTAACAAGAAGATGAAGTGACTCTCTTGATGGCCACAGACTTATTTGATTAATCCTGCTGGCTGACAGAGAACTTAGGCCCACTACTCAGGTGTAAACAGGCCCTGCCTGGCCCCGTGATACAAAGTGTTGTTTAGCGAAAGGATCCCATCCAGGGGGCAGAGTGGAGACAAACTGGTGGTTTGGCCATCTGAGCTGGCCTGGTTTTCCCAGATGTCAAAGCAGCACTTAATATTGAATTTTAATTTCAGGCCTCAAAGCAGATTTTTGATAAGTTTAGAGTGATTATAATATTCACACGATTCCTTTCTAATTTCGATAAGCACATCCCCGGTGAAAACCATGTGGAATTAAATTAACCCATGAAGAATGGTAGTTTTTAAAATTTATGCTTATCCGGTTTTGTCATCATGGAAACTATTTATTTCTGAATGGAAATTTAGTTTCACTTGAAACTTACGTGAAATCCCATGGAGAAACAATTGCTATTAATGCGAAAGTTATGTTATACTATAGCCATGCAGCAGACCTGTGAATTTCCTATAAAACAGGTTAATAAAGAGAAATTACACATTTGGGTTTAAAACAGCCAATGGCTTACATCCAACACAGGTGACTTAATGCTTAGCACTGTTGAGATATGACAGACATTTAGCCCTACCCTTCAAAATCATTCTCACTCTGTTTGCTAGTTTGATCAATATGATTTCTTTGTAAGACAATCAGATTCAAAATAGAAAACTTATCTGAAAATCATATATTATTTGTTAAATTTTTATCTAAGATTTTAGAGTAACTCCTCAAAAGCCATTAAAAATGCAAATACGGTTAGTGGGAACATTTAAACATCATCATGATTGATTCACTACAAAATTTTTGCATGTTACACATCAGAAATTATTCAAGACATGGGCCGTGGTTCATGGCGTTCCACTTTTAAAAATATACCTTCACTATGCTTTAGGTGTGAAGAGAGTTTTACTCAATGTACTCAATCAAGTACACACACCGTTGAGCTATATTATATCAGGAACACATCATTGCAATCTCAAGGAAATAAAATAGCTTTTCCTTTGAAAGTTTATAAAACATATCTTAGCAATAAAATTTATAGAGTTAAGCATGTAAATGAGTTCCCCCAAAGTAAACTGTTGTCCTTGAAATTAACAACCTGTCCAGCATGCATGCTCTTCCTCCTGAATTGTTATTTTTAAAATTCTACAGAATGCTGACTGTAAAAGTAACCATGTTAAAACACACACACAGACACATACACACACACTAGTCCTAATGCACTTCAAATGTGGCAGAATTCTTGCTGCAGTGTTGATATGGTAGGAGATGGTCATACTCATATTACTAGTTTCCTGTGCTATAGTGTAAAAAACCCTATAATTTTAAAAGCTTAGAACCATTCTATCAATGTATAACTAGATATAGAGTTTAAGAATGTACTGTAAAATTGAATTTGTGATATTGTTTCAGTTGTCATACTGATTAGTATAAATAATAGAAAACCAGAGTTGAATTGCTTTAAACAATAATGATTTCATTTTGGCTCATGGAATTGAAATACCCTGATTTTCAGGCATGGGTCATTCAGGCACAGGACACCTTCAGATCTGCTGTCCCCTATGGTCTGGCTTATTCCTTAGGCTTGCTAATGAAACCATGACTACAAGCTTTCTTGAACACGTCCAGGAAAGAGAGGATTTGCTTTCTAAACCATAGGACCTTTGGCCTAAGCTTTACTCTTACTGAGCCAATTTAGCCTATGTAGAGAACCACTGTACCAATCACGCTGGGCAGGAGAAGGTTGGGAATTCACTGATGTAAATCAGAGATTCTTTTTTTACTTAATAACTTTGGCCAGGGGAATGGTTATTGCTTTGATGGGCTTAGAATAGCACAGAGCCTGTGGTAGGGTCAAAAATTGATTAGATAAAATGGAACTCATCCACAATATCTATGATAACAGTGATGAAGCAACTTTATAAGTGGTATGCCAGAAGTTCTTCATTAAATGGAAATAATTAAAATTTTTACCAAATATTATGAACTCGAAAATTAATTCTGTGCATTTGTAGAATAAAACTTATATTCTCCACATATTGGAGAAAATAAATTTGTTATAACATGATGTTTTTAATAGATAGCATTTTTAAAAGACAACTTTCTGCTATTCAGAAAATGTATTTTTCACAAGTCAAGAAAATCTTACAAGGATTACCTTTTTATTGCTGATTTTTTCCAGTGGACTAATACAAGTTACTATAAAACAATTTGCAGAAAATGGGAATTAGTAAAAAATAAAATTAATATCACAGTTAATTCAGACTCTTAGACCTCAATTTAACAATATTTGGAGTATTTTATTGCAGTCTTTTTTTCCTATGTACAAATATAATTATAAAATTTTTAAAAATTTTAGAATCACAAAGTATAGCCCTTTTTTCAGATCATGCTTTCTTCACTCATAATAATAAATCAAAAGTATTTACATTGTCATTAAACATTCTTTCAAAGCCTGTTTAACCAGTGCATATTGCAGTTAATGGATTTACCGTTGTATTATATATTTACCACCCCTCTTACTGTTCAGTCATCATTTTCACTACTGTGATTAAATTGTGTAGCCATCAAAGGCCCCCAGATGTTCGACAAACTTTAGAGAGCAGAGGCCACTGTCCTCAGCTCAAGGTTTGCTGAAAAATCGCTGACATGATGCAGATTGATTATGAGAAGAAAAGGACACAAATTTAATGTGTATACAGGGGGCCTTCAGAATGAAAACTGAAAGATGCAGAGGAAAGTGTCCATTTTCATGCTTAGGTGCAACAAAGTGTGGACAGCTGTGTGTAAATATGATTGGACAAAAAGTGTATGATCTTATGCTAACAAACAGAATGTGGAAATCCAACAAGGCCCACCTGTCTAGATTCTTCTTGGCCTCTCTGAGCACACATTCCTCACTTCTGGGTGTGGGGTAGGGCCCTTTCTGGAACAGGGATAGCATGACATATAGGCAAACAAGGTAGGTCAGATCATTACTTTATGGCCAATTTTTACATAGAATACTTTTAGGTTTTATGGGTGCCTTTTGGAAAAGCGGTTCTGGGTTTTATGACCCAACTTGGGGAAGAGGAATTCTAATTTCTATGGCTAGTCTCAGGGAAGGATGGGACTGAGAGGCAGGAGGATGAGGGAAGGTTAGAGAAGAATTTCTGCTTTTGAGGCCTTCATTTTGGGATACTGTTTTCTGAGTCTCATCAACTGCAATGGACATCTTTAGTCATAAACCTTTGTTCATGCTCTTGACTATTCACTACTTTAGGATTTGTTTTTCTTTAAAAATGCCATTACTATTTTAGGAATATATCTCTCCAATTTTACTTTTAGGCTGTTACTTTGAATGCTTTGCATCTTAATGAGAATCTCATTGAGACATGAATACTGTACCCTATTCTTATCTCTTTTGATTCTGATCTATAACAATTTCATAATTTCAACATTCACCTCTTGGATATGATAAATGCTAACTAGCAAATGCTTACAATTTTCTGTGATTCTGAGGTTAAAAACTAATGGCAAAACCTCATAAATGTCAAACATTTACCATAGAAGCTACTGAATTGGAGGGAATGTCTAGGGAGGACAATGGAAGAAGGAGACATTGGGAGGAAATTTGATAATGTTCTAGAGTGTTCTGGAGTATTTTAACTTTACATTGGTATCACTGGTTCAAATCAATAGTTGGGTTTTATATTTCTATAGTTTTCTTTTACATAGAAGTCTAAACATATTATTTTTATAGCAAGGGCATATTCTACAAGCATCCTAGTTTTGAAAACACATTTTATGATATATTAGAGTTTAAGCCTTTAAAATGATACATAAAAAGTGAAAGCTTTTGATGGACAAACCAGAAATGATTCAAAAATGGAAAACTTATTTTATTTAACAAAATAATATCATTAGTTACATTCTTATTTTCGATGTCTCAGAAGAAATAGGTGTATACTATGTCGGAACACAAGAAAAGATTTCGTTTACATTTTGAATACACATTCCGGTCCAGCTCTTTATCAGGTGGGATTTAATATTCCATTCATTCCATGCTTTTGGATAATGCAGTATAGTTTTATTCTTCTGCCTCTTTCAGTATCAAAATAGGCTGACAGAATAAATAAAATACTTTGTTAAATTTCAAGAGAAAATTCAATATCTATTGTCATTTTGAATGGCAAGACATTTATCTTACAAGTTCGTATGGTGAAGTGAAAATGGAAAGCAAGCCTGGTTACCAAATATGGATTTGTCAATTGTGAAAAAGATACCCCCAAAATATAAAGAAAAATAATTGTAATTATCTGTGTTCAATATGAAAATTAATCTGTCCAAATTGCTTTTTTTGTTTCCCCAGCCTCCTGTCCTTCTATCTGAATGAAGCAGGTACTTATAATTACATGCAGCGGTGCACAGGGTCCTCCTTTCTCCCTGATACCGAGCTTTAATGAATTTCATTATTCTTTTTTAATTTACATACTCTTGCAGAATAAAGATTCCCAAATCATTAACTAATTTGATATGTCTGAAATACCAATTCAATTGTCTGGTCCCCTGAGATTCTCAAATATCTTGTTCAAACTCCTCTTAACTTAGTTTCTTAATTAGATACACCATGATGGATGGGCTTTTATATCGCAGTCTCAAAGGGACAGTGAATCAGCCTAATTTTTACGACAATTTAGGAAACTTAGATTAAAAGTCATTTAAAACAATCAAGTCAGAGTTTGTGAAGAAATACTCAGGGTCTGATGAATATGTGTTAAAATTGTATATTGTAAAGGATCAGATTCTTAGTGAAAAATAAATATTGCCTAATGAAATTTAAAAATATGTGTTATTTGGTTATAAGAAAAATATTGTACAAAGATATCAGGTTTATAGAAAAAGGAATTAAGACATTAGGAATAGTAATAAATAATACTGTAAAAAATTTTGAGATTTTCAAAGGGTTTATTTTTCTCTTAGACCTTAGAGGGGCTAAAAAGCATATCATTATTTCAATATTATTCCTTCTATTTTGATATTTACTTTTATATGAAATGAATATAAAATAATATATCCATGTTAAAAAATAAGACTGAACAAGAACTTTGCATGATTTGCTAAAAGTTGTGTATATTTTATAATATTATCATATGTATGATTTTGATGCTATAATGTTCAATGTAAAAATTAGAACTCTATTTTATAGATCATGTTTTAGAGAAAGTGATTTAAATACTGCAGGAATTTTATGTATTTTAAAAACTTTATTTTTGTTAATAAACTTAGTTCTCTGACAGGAAAACAAGCAGCTATATATAATGTAACTTTCTATAAACTAATGAATAAAATGCACTTGAATGTTATAGTACTGATAATTTTAGAGGGATATTGCAAATATTAATTTTGTCATTTTATAAGGGCCTGGCAAGGGGTGGGTACTCAATATTCATGTGCTAAATGAAAGAATTCTAAAGTACATTTTCATCATGAGGTTATCCACTAAATTATTCATATTTCCAGCTTGGCAAGCAATTGTACTGGCAGTGAAGTGATGTATTTATATTTAAAAAGGCAGAATGATTAAGAACATAAAATTAATTAAACATTAATATTCTCACACATTTTTACTTGGTGTAATATAACAATTTATAAACTAATTTTTATACTATGCACTCTTTTGTATGTAACTCCAGTATGAAATAATCCGTGTTAGGTGATGCCCCAAGCAGAAGTGTTGGCTTTTATAATAAAGCCAATAAACTCATGTGCATTAGTTTAAAGCAACTGGGGTTTGTAATTTCTAGAAATGACCTGTTAGAATATCTTGGATGAAATAGGATGATAAGGTAGCAGGAACATCAAACTGGAATCAGGACTTGGGGTTAAGGTTTCTCCCATTATTAACTTTGTACAGTATTTTCAAGTTTTGGGACATCAGTTTCTTTATCTGTATTCTAAGAAGATTTGGAAAAGCCCTTTCATCTGTAAAATTTAATGAGTCTGAAATTGTCTTTTTGTGGTTTCAATATTATAATTTTATAGTAATTACATATATGTGAAATATGCGCAAGTACACAGAATATATTATATTACACATACAATATATAGACCATATGATATACTAAATATATACATATATAAGATATACAGATTATATACATTTTATGTATACATCATATATATGTATATATAAATAGAAATATGTACATTTACATATGCACAAAATAAAAGGTACTACATAATTCAAAGCTAATTAAAGCATTCATAGTCAATAAATATTTTCTTAAAATTTTACTGTTAAGGTAAAAACTTAGAAGATAGATAAGACTTTCTTGATAGATAGATCTAGAGGTGCAGATGCAGAGACATAGATATAAACAAGTAGATCAACACATGTCGCATGTGTGTGTGTATCTCTATGTATGTGTATATTTCTCTCTCTGGTACATGAGAGACAAAGATAAGTATATACGTAGGAGAGAAATATGTACATATAGGACAGAGAGAGGGAAATGTCACAATCCTGAGGAGTAGGTAGCAGTCTTATCCTCCATTTATATGTAAATCATAAATGAGGTAGAGAGTGGTTTAGTGACATGCCCAATGTTGTATAGTATATAGTGAATCAGGGGTTGTCCATGCTTTTACCACTCTTCAGGGTTTTTCCTCAATAATTAGTGAAGATCAGGATTTCAAAATTTCCATTTTTAAAAAACCTATCTTCAGGCATATCCTGCAAGCAACTTGTAAATGCTTGGTTTGATTGAGAAGTGTAGTGGGCTGGCTGCCCTGAGAATGCAGGGAGGGATGGGGTGTGCAAGAGGAGGAAGCATTTAAGTCACCTGCAGAGACAGTTTCAGATTTGGCACAATGACATCCCTAAGACTTTCAAACAAAAATACCGCTGTGTTGTCCTCCGCACTTGCGGGGAACAGGCCGGGTTTATCAGCGTGGTCTAGCACAGAGCCTGACACTTGGTAGGTTGTCAATATTGCATACGAGTTATAGCATAAAGGACATACAGCTGGTGACATGGATGACATGGATGACATGGATGACAAAGGACCACGTGCATACTTATATATATCACACATCTTAAACTTGTGGCTTTTCAAATTTTGGGACAATTGCTTACAGTAGAAAATACATTTTATACTCAGACCCAATACACATGCTCGCAATGGAGACAAAGTTCCGTGAAACCCTTGTTGCATGTGATTCTTTCTGATTCGTTTATTCTGTCCTATTTCTTTTCTTTCCTTTTCTAAAATCCCAGGAAAGACTCAAGTTTAAAAAAAAAAAGACAAAAATCACTATTTTAAGCAATAAAGAGATCACATGATTTTTTTTCCAGAGACAAAAAGGTAAATTACTTCTGTAAGTAAGATTTTTAGCAAATTTATCCAAAGCAAAATGAAAAGCTAGTGTCATAGATTCATTCAAAATTCTACACTGCAGCTAATTTAAGGAAAAATGTTCAAAGGTATAGCAAAATTCATGAATTTGCCTTAGTCATATGATGCTAACATAACAGAAAACAACATACATTAATTTGATTAACAACAAAAATAGAAGAAATGCTATCTGATAAGTGGCTGTAAGTTTATGTTTTATTGTCATTATATTAATGACCAATTATTAAGTTAAATATTTTCAAAAATTTCCCACAGCTAGCAAAATGATCATCCAATTTTTAAAAATTGTACTTTATTTGGTTAAAGAAATTATATATGTATTTAATTTTCACACATATACATATCTAAAATCATACATAAAATGCACATTATACATTATATTTAAAATATATAATGTACATTGTCTTATATTTGTATATGTGTATATGTATGTGTATCTTCCAAAATCTTTCTGCACAAAGTAATAGCATTCCCCAAGATTATATGTAATCAAATGCAAACGTTATCAATCTTCTTCTGCTAAACTATCCTGACATGGAAAACAGTCTCAAACTCTTCATGGCTTACAAAAACAAATATTTATGTTAAATGTTCTCACAGGTCAGCTTTGACTCTGCATTGTGTGGCTTCTTCCTTCCAGATCATATCTGGGACATACTGGCTTAGCAAGAGGGAAATTAGTGATGGCAGAACATCATAATAATTCTTAATGCTTGTTTTCAGAAGTCCCATTCATTAAATCCACTCACATTGCATTGATCAAAGAAGTCACATGGTCAATGCAAACTTTTGTTTTCTCTATTTTGGGTTTTTTTTGTTGTTTTATTTTTGTTTGTGTTTTAATGCCAAGCTCTCCATAAACTTACATTATATGGGTTTATGTTGGATGGGTGATTCCAACATCAATGTATGGAATATCATGATCCTTTCACAGATCGGGACAATAAAAGTCAGTAGGAGGAAATGTGAGTCTGTAAGAAGGGACAGCAAATATTTACATCAATAATATAATCTCCTTTGGCAAGAATCAGACTGTAGGGAAGATAGGGAGGTCAAGATGTTGAATTAAATACACAATTTTTATTAGTCAAACATTAGATAGTTAAAAAAATTTAGGTAGTTAGAAAAATCACAAAATGCAATTTTTATAACCATGAGAATAGATAAAACACCAAAATTCAATGCTTTATTATCTTAGAAAATAATCAAATTAAAAAGAAAGTGATCAGTTTTTCAGTTATTAGTATGTCTGATTATTAATGCCTACTAAAGATTTAGTAATAATCAAAAGATTATTAAAGATTACTAAAGTTTGCCTATTAAATATACAATTGGATTTAAAAGCTCTTATAATTAAATCTGATAATGGTATATTTTGAATTGTATCAAATATAATTCATATTCAAAATTCAAAATTCTTGAGATTTTAGTTAATATTTACCATTTTATTATCTGAATAAAAGACTAACAAATTTAAACATTGATGTATATTGTAAATATTGTTTGTACAAAATTTGCTCAAAATCTTCCAGGAGCATGTATGTCACATTTTTAGTGTTCAAAAATATTTAATTGGATATAATTTTATAATTCTATTCAAGAACATAATGAACACCTTTTATACATAAAGACCAGTCAAAGTATCGTGAGGGGTACAGAAAAGGAAACTGTATCTTGGTTTTCCCTCAGCTAGGAAAGTGGTAATAGAGATTATCCTGATGGTGATCATGACAAAAATGTGTGTATGTGTGTTATTAAGTAGAGGAAATGGAAAAGAAAGGTCCACTTCACTCCTTCAAGAAAATTACATCTCCACAAATAAGAGACCAGAACCAGTTAATCTGGAGATGAAAGTCAGGCAACACAGGTTCCACAGTAAAAGTCAAACCTCAACGATTAATTAGAAAAGATTTGTTGTCGATGCTGTTGCTCTGTTGATTCTTCTTCAAATGACTAAATGTTGAGATATGTTGCTGTATTATAAATAAGGCAAACAAATAATGTTGAGCGACTAAAGTAAATTCCCTGTCTGGTAGAAATTGAAATATTAATGCTTTTATTTTGTAAGTAAAAAATTAGCCGTGCTGAAGTAGTGAAAACTAACAAACATGGAAAAATCCCAGCAGGCATGGGGAGCAAAGCCCACACAAAGAATCAAATGCAATGTGACAAATCTGTATGTCCTTGGATTCCAGTGCAAGATAAAAAATTATTTTTCCTTTTCATTTTATTCCATTGGAAAAATGATCACTTTAGGTTTATGTAGAAGAGATGATAATGCTTTTGTCAAATCACCCCATTTTATAATAGAGTAAAAAGTGACATTCAATAATTTTATTAAGTAAAACAAAATTGTGATAGCAACATAAAGTCAAATTAGATGCCACAGACCAACATAGAAATGCTCTATCTAATAATGTGAGTTGAGTATAGATTTACTTAAAGTCTCTCAGCCTCCAAAATGGCCATTAATCCCCACAGATTTTGGTAACCCATTGCTGGCCATTATCAATTCCAATTCTGAGCCTTAGAATAGCATTATGTCCCATGAGAGGTTTTACTCTAAAGTCAGTGAGTATTCACTGCCAGTCATATCGAGGTGGAAAAACAGGTCTTAAACTATGGGTTGTGGGGAACTATTCCAACATTCTTGAACCAGTGTAGTTATTTATGGACTCATTGTGTAGAGAGGCCAGAAGATTCATGTGATGTGCTACGCTGGATCCCTGCCACGTGGCGATATTCCAGGATCTGGACGGATACCCTAAAGTTCAAGAGAGACCACTTCTATAAAAAGTGAAATTTCTCTTTATGTTTTACCCCTAATACACAGAATCTTCCATAAAAATCTCTTAAATACCAGAGACCCAAATTAACCATTCTTTGAAAACTTAAGGGAGAGTACCATGTTGCACAAAAAATGTGTTTGTTTGTTTGTTGTTTTTAGGAGAGTTTCTTGGGGAAATGTGATATTAAAAAATTTAGCAAAACTATTCAGATATTATCTATGGCATTTTTGAGGAGATTTCAAGAGATTGAGGAAGAGAAATGCAGTAGAATAATTAACTACCAATCATTTATATGAATGTACATTTAGAATTTTCATAACTTGAAAATAACAATATATCCTTTTATGAACTACAAGCTACAAAGAAGACTAAAATTGAGGTTTAGCTTAATGCATTCTATATAGGTAGGACTCTCCATGAAATTCTTGTGTTTGGGTAAGAACTGACCCAGATTTCCAGAGTTCCCAGCTTTTCGTCTGAAATCAAGAGGTTCTTTAAAACGGAAGAATATGCACCACGAGGCAGCTGTGTTAACTCCCTTTGGCCCTCTGAGGAACGCTGCCCCCAGTCGTGCCAGGTGAAATCAGAGAGGGCCAAACACCGTGGCGTTGGCTCCAGGGCCTCCCATTATGTTTCAAAACCAACAATTTTCCCGTCAGTTTCATGAGACCAGCCTAGTGAATAGCACTGGTGTTTTCAGAAATGACATGAATGATACTATCCTTTTATAGGTAGAATTGGCTACTGTCAATTATTTTCTAACAAATATTTGCATTTTTTATGATTTCAGAGAGCCCAAGACTAGGGTTTATAGTGAAATATTTAGCAACTGAGTTCTGATTTTGTTACTGATATTTATAAAAATACTTATCACATGGTAAATGACTCAGAAGACTGTTTATTGTGTTAATTTTCCAGAAGAATTTACCAGTTGGAAATATTTTCATATAGGAAAAATATCTAAATCAATCGAATACATTTTTATGTTATTTGTAATAGGTAATGTTATGATGAATATTTGCATAAATTTAAGCTTACAGAGTAAGATCCAAATAATCATCTTCAGAAGATTTCTATATGTCTCTATAAGATCTATAAGCCTTCAGTCTTACCTACTTATTTATTTCATCTTCCAGATGATTTATATTCCCCTCTTATTTAAAAAGAAGTCTTTAAACTTTTAGAATTTACTTTAAAGTATGTCTCTTTTGCAACTGTTTACAAATAATTCAGGTCTATCTACAAACCTACATCAGCTCGTTAGCCGTCAGTTCTTTACATTCAATTAATTGATGCCTCACTTCAAGTACACAAATATGTAAAAATCTAGATTCATACAATAAATACATTAGGACACAATGACTTTACATTTGCTTCATTTTGATTGTTAAAAAATTGCCACATTTTTCTTTACCTTTTCTCATGCTAAAGAGATGACAAAAATTCTCTATATTTCTGGAAAATTTGCACCAGCCCTTGCCCATCTTCAGCTACTTCTTAAGTCAGCACTGAGAGTTTTCCTGTTTAAGTGTAAGTCAGGTCTTCTCACACCATGCTCAAGTTCCCACAGATCTTCCTTCCCCGTTACTCTCCTGCACCCATCTCCTCCCGTTCCCCCCGTGTTTTTGTGCTGAGAGTCTGCTGACTTCTCTGTTGTTCCTGGAGCACAGCAGACACACTACAGCTTTTATAAGTTTGTTCTCTATGCCAAGAATATTCTACACATAGTTACATCGCTCAACCCCATGCTTCATTTAAGTTAGTCAGCAAATGTTACCTTGTCTGTGAGATTCCCATGCCCACCCTATTCTAAAATTTCACTGATCTTCTCCACCCTGACACCTTGACACTTTCTATTCCTCTTCCTTGATCGGTGTTTATTCTTGGCATGTATCACTATTTAACATAATCTAATTTTGCTTGTTCATACTGCTTTTGGACCAAGTTCATCTCTGGAATATGAGCTCCAAAGAATGTTCATCTGCTTTGTTCGATGTTGCATTCTAATCCCTGAAAACAATTCTGACACACACAGTAGTAGTTCAATAAACTTTGTTAAATGAACCACTAGTTAATATTCAGTAGATGACGTGGATTTAAGCATAAAGGCCATGCAGGTTACCCTCCATCACAGGTAGTTGTCCCACTTGTTCTCTTTCTACTTCTCTCCCCTCAGCTTTGAGCCCAGAGGCTGACCTCTCTGGCTGCCTGAGACAGACCCACTCGCACCTGCTGGCTCTCAGCTGTGTTCAGTCAGTGGGCAGCACTGACAGGAAACTGAAGGGGCGAAGGAGAGAGAGAGAGTGTTTCAGGTAATTACTCCCTCATTCCCTTCCTTTTTCACTGCAGGGATTCTGTTCTGGGATGCCACTGTGATTGCTTTGTCAAATGACAAAGCTCCTCCTACTTGATTTCAGCAGTTTTAGATTCTAGAATCCTGTTGCCCTTTTGCACCTTGAGACTTAGTGGTGGTGATACCTCCACTAGTTGTTACATACTTCTTGTAGATTTTATTAAACGGCTCCCATCTCTGCTAAGAATTTCTTTGTTGGACCAGGTGCGGTGGCTCACGCCTGTAATCCTAGCACTCTGGGAGGCCAAGGCGGGAGGATTGCTCAAGGTCAGGAATTCGAAACCAACCTGAGCAAGAGCGAGACCCCGTCTCTACTGAAAAATAGAAAGAAATTAATTGGAAAACTAAAAATATATAGAAAAAATTAGCCGGGTATGGTGGCGCATGCCTGTAGTCTCAGCTACTCAGGAGGCTGAGGCAGGAGGATTGCTTGAGCCCAGGAGTTTGAGGTTGCTGTGAGCTAGGTTGACGCCACGGCACTCTAGCCCGGGCAACACAGTGAGACTGTGTCTCAAAAAAATAAATAAATAAATAAATAAAATAAAGAAAAAAAATTTTTTTGTTACATTCTCTTTAAACTTGTTTAACTTTTAGTCAAACTTTTTTGAGATTGCCATCTGTTTCCTATGTGAATCGTGTCTGATAGAAATGCATAGAAATAATGAAAGTTAATGTGAAGAGTATGAGAAAGTAAATGTAACATTGAATACAGAAGCAGTGTCAAATCAGGTATCTCCATGTCAGATGTATTGACTTAGCATGCAAATTGAGGAAAAGGCTTAAAAACTCTGGAAAATCATTTTCTCCATTTATCAAATGAAGTTATTGGCTAAAAACTTTTAAGGCTCTTTCAACTGTTTATTGCATGTTAAATTACGCAAAGAAAAATATTAGAGCGAGATTGTATGACTGCTGCCTTTCCTAACTTTGCTAAATGTTACAAATGTTCTAACAATCTTGTGTTAGCATCATGTTCATAGTCTTTGCCATGGCTTCACGGTAAGAGGGATATGCTTTCTTACAAGTAGACTTTGGGATTGGCCATGTTACTTATTTAAGCCAGTGAAATGCTATTAGGCATGATAAGAAAGGAGTTGTTAAATATGCCTGGGAAAGTTTGCTGGACTTCTTGGGCACCTGTCGTCAGCCATGAGAATAACATGTCTTGGGTGGTCATTTGTCCAAGGCAAATGTGGAGACACATGGAACAGATATGAATCCAAACAAATTTGAAGCTAAAAGCAGCCAACCTATAGCTTGAGGCAGACCTTTCATACCTAACCTGACTTCTGTAGGTGAGAAAAATATATCTTTGTAATTTTAAGGCATTGATATTTTAAGATTTTTATGCAGCAAAAATTTACCAATGCATTATTTTCCCTATTCTTCTAAATGTTACTAAATAGAAAGTTAATAGAAGGTTAAAATTAGATTCAAGAGAAAATTACTTAATTAAAGATAATGGCAAAAATAAATGTCAAAATGGGAAAGGGTTCTGCTTTTGACCATAAGAGATTAACTGGTAGAAGACTTTTCCTTTGACTGTAAACAGTTTAAAAGTTGGAACACACACATGAAACAATTGTTTTCATCACTGGACTACAGGTAATGCAGAACTGTGATTCATAGGAGAATAAACATGTTAGTTGACATTCTGCCTGGAGGAACACTGAAAGAAGCAAGCAGAATACAGTGTTTATTGAGGAGGCAGATATGTTTGGGGAAGGCAGATACAACTGACATTGGGGCCAAGGGAGATGTTCCCCTTGATCTTCTAAAGTTTTGCTGAAAAATCCACGCATAAAAGATAAGACTAATTAGAAAAAAGGCATATGAATTTATTTACAGTGTATACATGGAAACCTTCAGAATGAGGACTCAAAGATATAAGGCAAATTGTCTATTTTTATGTTTAGGTTAACAAAATATGGACAGCCATGTAAAAATAGAATAGAACAAAAGAATATGAGCTAATGTTAATAGACTGAGTGGGGAAACCCGGGAAAGGCCTGTCTGTCCAAATTCTTCTTGGTCTCTCTGAGCACGTATTCCTTCCTTCTGGATGTGAGGCAGGACCCTCACTGGGATGGAGGTCATATGACCTACAGTCAATAAGGTGGGTCAGATAATTTCTTTATGGTCAGTTTTTACACAGACAGGCAAAGGAAAGATAGGGTTATATTTTTTGGGTTCTGTGGCTGGCTTTGGGGAAAAGAGTTTGTGGTTTCCATTGAAACTGTGCTTTATAAAATTAATAAAGGGCCACAAGATGGGAACTATGGTAGCGGAAAAAATAATATACACACACACACATTTTTATATACATATGTATATTTTATATAGATGTTTATATATATACGTATATTTTATACGTATATAAAAATGTGTGTGTGTGTGTGTATATAACCAACCATTGTTCCCTAGCTTGCTTTCCTATAATTAATTGCTTATACCTTACTACTCAGGAGTCATATAGCTGATGGTCATAAAGATTCTTAGCTTTCTTCATTGCTTCCACAGATAACATCACCCTTGTGAGACTTAAGGCTAGTTTTTGAGATATCTTCTGGGCCCTACGTTCCAGTGGACAGGCTGACCCACCCAGACCAGGGGCCCATACCAAGGAATTGACTCAACGGGTCTTGCAGCCCCTATCCAGGAACCGACTCAGAACAAGAAGACAATGTCTACACCCTTATGATTCCACTTTGAACCCAGTCAATCAGCAGACCCAATTGCCTAGCCCCTTTGCCCACCAAATTTTATTTAAAAACCCTTTCTCCCAAATTTGTGGGGAGGAGAGTTTGATAACTTCCTCTTGTCTCCTGTCCTGGCACTGTGATATTAAACACTTTGCTATAATCCTGGCTATCTCAGTGTATTGGCTTCCTCTTGACCCATGGGCAATGAACCTGGTAAGGCTGTAACAGGATGACCCACCTTGGGAAACAGGGATTCTGTTTCCACGGTGAGCCTCAGTGCAGAACAGAACTGAGAGGCAGGAGAGCAGGAGACAGTCAGCAGAAAACTTTACTTCAGAGGCTGCTACTGAGGTCTTCCTTTTGGATTATTGTTTTCTGTGCTCAAAAACTGAGATATGTGGGCCAAGGCACCAGAGATAAGGGAGCCATGCAGAGAAAGAGTTCCATAAATATGTGTATGGATTTGCTAAAAACTTTAGCCAAATACTAATCTGCTCATATGTAAAATGAAATTCCCCAAGTCTGAGCAAAGAATAACTGTAGGGCAAAGAACAATTAATAAGAAGCTATGCACCAATGATTCATCTGAGCTGGGAATTGTTGCATTTTTTTATAGGCCAAAGTTAAGAGATCTCAGTAAGTACTTGGGGCAATAAATAGTGGTCTTAGCTGGTCACATCTTTGTAGCAGGGCTAAATTATCTCTAAAATAAAGGTACACCAGAGATCCATATTAACAAAACTTTTTAAAAAGATGTCAAAGAATTTACTTGATCTGAAAGTCACATAAATGCCTTCAAAAACAAACTTTAACATCACTTAAAATAATGTAGTAAAAATTCAGTCAACAATGCAATGTTTGTCACATCTGACATTTAATTTAAAAAAATTACACATGGAAAGAGTTGACATTTCAAGATCAAAAACCAGAAGTAAATGACTCAAGGAAAACAGACTTAAAATTGAGAAAGATGATGGAAGTTATCTCAAAGTTCTCAAAATATGCAACCTAAAAGAGCTTTAAATATAATGACCAGAGGAAAGTAAAATATAAAAAAAAAATTAAAAAGAATTTATAGAAATAAAAAAACATAATGTCTGGAATAAAAATTCACTGGATTGATTATAGATTAGATAATTGAGAAAAAAAATGAAGTTGAAGCCAGAGCCATAGGAACTATCCAAAATGAAGCAAAAAGAGGGGAAAAAAAAGACTGAAAATAATTAACAGAGCCTCCATTCTATTTAGGACCATACTGACTTGTCTAACACATATGGAATTAGTACCACACGGATGACAGAGGGAGGTGGAAATAGCCAAACAGGCAGACAGAGAAAAAACAAAACAAACTGAAAAGGTAATAGCAGAAAACTTTCCAATTTTAATGCAAATTATAAACCTATAGATACAAAAATCCTAAAGAACAGCAAGGAGGATGAACATAAGGAAAACCATACCTAACAACGTCATAAAGAAATTGAAAAACTGGAGTCAAACAGAATATTTTTAAACAGCCAGAAAAAGACTCCTCTATACAAGGGAATACAGAGAAGAATACACAGACATATTGCAGGAAATCATATAGTCAGAAGATAATGGAGAACGTTTTTAAAGTGCTGGGGAAAACAAACAAACAAACAGTATCTCAACAATCCTGTTTTTGTCATACTGCCAGAAGTTCTTTGCTTAACCTCAGGAATTTCAACCTATTCATGTGCAGATTAGTGCTTGGCCAAACACTGAAGGTGACAATATTCTCTACCCAGGAAAGATATCTTTCAAAATGAAAGTAAAATAAAGACTCTTTTAGACAAGGAAGATAATAGAAAAGGCTGAGGGAATTTATTGACAGAAATGTACAATAGTAAATGTAAAAGGAAATACCTCAGGCAGGAAGAATATAATACTAAAGGCAAATTTGAATCTATACCAGCGGTTCTAAAATTTTTGCTTTCAGAAAAAATTTGCATATATAAAAATTATTGAGGACACCAAACAGCTTTTGTTTATGTAAATTTAATAAAATCGAAGAAATTCAATATCAATTTAATTGGTTAAAAGTAACAATAAAACCTATCATATACTGTGTTTTTATATTTTAATGTAAACAAAATATTTTAGTTAGAAATAACTACATATATATAATAGTGAGGAAGAAAGTGGCATTGTTTTATATTTCAAAAATCACTGTAATACCTGTGTAATATAGCTGAATTCTCATATTTATTTCTACATTCAGCCCATTGTATTAATAATATGTTTTTCAAGTAAATGAAGAAAATCTGGAATCTCATCTTATGCAGACAACCCGTTGGAAAACTTACTGTTTTAAACGTCTTTTCAGATAATTGTGCATATTATTCTTGGATACTATGTCAAAACTTGACAAGTGGTAGCTTCTTAAATATTAATTTCAATAAAGAATCTGAAACCATATCAATGTCCCTTTTATACTTTGTTGTCTTAAAATTCATTATTATATCTTATGCTTTAGTTCACTCATGTAACAAAAAACAATTGTGTCCCTTAAATCTATTCAAATTTTAAAAAGTAGCTGAAATAAAATCTAACTTCTTAACTCCAAAAAAAAAAATGGATCTTTTCCAGATGAATGGTTTTACAATGTCTTGCATTTGGTCTTAAGCAATTATCAATTCACAGAATTATACAGTTCTTCCCAAAACATCAAAAATCATATTCATAAATGTATTGTTGAGTTGAAACACATGTAGATTTATAATATATAACAATTATGATCCAAAAGACAGGAAGTAGAAAATGAAAGTATACTTTTGTAAGATTCTACAATTCAAGTGTAGTAGCATAATCATTTTTTTTTTTTAGACAGAGTCTCACTCTGTTGCCCTGTGAAGAGTGCCGTGGCATCAGCCTAGCTCACAACAACCTCAAACTCCTGGGCTCAAGCAATCCTCCTGCCTCAGCCTCCCAAGTAGCTGGGACTACAGGCGTGCACCGCCATGCCCGGCTAATTTTTTCTATATTTTTTTAGTTAGCCAATTAATTTCTTTCTATTTTTAGTAGAGACAAGGTCTCGCTCTTGCTGGTTTCGAACTCCTGACATAATGATTTTTGAAGGTTGACTGTGAGAAAATCTTGAAAACTCCATTTAGAAACATAGTTTTAGGTATTTCTCCTATCCTGTCAACTTTTGCTTTATCTAAAAATAGAACTATTAGGTGTATAAAAATTACAATTATTAATCTTCTTCATAAATTGGCCCCAGTCATGAAATCTTCCTTTTATCCATGCTAATTTTTCTTGTTCTAAATTCTACCATGTCAGATATTAATGTCACTACTCTAGGTGTCTTTTGAATAGTGTTGGAATGATGCATAATTTTCTATACTTTTAGATTTAAATTGTATATTCATTTTTAGAAGTGGTTTTTTCCTATAAAAAACTTAGAGTTGAGCATTTTTTCCCACTGTGACAATTTATTTCTTCCTGAATTCCTGAGTTTAAATCACTTATATTAATATATAATGTAGTTATCACCATGGTTAAGTTTAAATATACTGTCTGCTCTTTATCTTCTACTTTTGCTTTTATACTTTGCTGGAGTTTTTTTTCATTTTCTGCTTTTATTGGATTAATATAATACTTTTTAGTATACCATATTATTGCTACTATTGGCTTATTAATTATATCTTTGTTTTTCTTTTTGTTATGGTTCTATAATATAAAAAAATACATCTTTTTAAAAGAAATACACATTTGCTAATTTTAAATAAGCACAGTCATATAAATTATGCTTATAATATTATTAATAGTGATATTAAAGTTTGATTTAACAACTGGAAATGTTTTATTTAATAATTTAAAAACTTTCATTTATAGAAATCATTCTTATTCGCATAGCATTGGTTTTGAAAAAGAATATCAATATTTATTGATATTCTTGTATTATTACTTATCTTAGGAAATAATAGAGGCATTGAAGTGCACATTTTTACAAATTCCAAATTAAGGCAGCAATAAATATTCATTACACAAATCATTTTATTAATATGTAGATTTATGTTAATAACTTTTACTTTCTATTGTAGGGGAAGAAAATATCTTTTCTTCCCATTTTAGGTTCATGACTGAAGCTCCTATAACAAAAGATAGATTAGCAAGAGAAAAGCATACAAATTTATTTACTATGAAGTTCACATAACACAGGAGTCTTAGTAACTAAAGACCCAAAGAAATAGGCAAACGCATATTTTTATGCGTAGTTTGATTAAGAGTGTGCGGTTGTGGAGAAGTATGATTGGAGGATAAAAGTGTAGGATCTAATAATAATAAATTGTGGGGGACTTAGAAAGGCTACTTACTCAGATTCTTCTGTGCCCCTGTGTCTGCAGAGATAAGAATGTTTCTTTCCTCGGGATGTAGGGAGGGTATCTCTAGAATGAGAGTCTTCCGGCCTGCATCAGGGGAGAAAGGTGGGAGAAGGTGCAAGTGACCTTCTGCGGTCACAGCTTGCTTCAGGAGAGAAGGACAAGGAGAAGGGGACCCTCCCGCTCTGCTGTTTTCTCAAATGCCAATGTGCCATATTTTGGAGCAGCATGTCTCGAACCCATCACTATTAAGTTTTTAAATGTCATGTTTTCTCACAGTTGTATTCTAACCAAAATTCATTTTATTCTAAATAAAACCCCACCAAATTATGCAGTAAATTTCTAACAATTTTGTCTGGGGCTGATAATAATGTAATGATTGTAGGAAACATCAACATTGTTTTGCACATAAACAATTTGCACATAAGTTACAGATAAAACTTGTGCAAATCCAGACCAATGCTGTGCTCAGATTTGTGTAATTAAAAGATATAAGAGCTAGTGATTAGGACCTGAAAGAATAAGAATAACCAAACCCGAATTAGATTGGAACACAGAGAGTGACATTAAAAGCACAGAATTAGAAGGCAGAATGAATGCTAAACATTTTTTAGCGTTGTCAAGAAAGTCACTTAAATATTCTCTCTGTGGGACATCTGTAGCAATAGCGAGTCTTGTACTAATGGAATAACAAAGCATAGAAGTCAAAAAAAAAAAAAAAGAACAAAAGGTGCAACTTACCACAAGATACATGCTCAGTATGCAAAACCCAAGAAAAATATGGCCCCAACTGCATGTTTCAAAAGGTAGCACATCAATCTACGAACAGGGGGAACAAAAAGCAAATAATTCAGACAGTGTTTCCTTTACACAGATAAAACAAAGTCGCAAGAAAAAAGCTTCGTTTGCTGTTATTTCCAATGGAATAGTATGAAAAGAAAGTAGAAAATAAAAGGCTTTTTATAATTTATGTATTAATAAGTATACCTCCTAACTATTTAGGTCTTTACATTTTAAAAGAGGTTCATTTTTGTACAAACACTGAGATATCACACATGAAATAGTAATAAGATGTATCCCTTTCTTTAAATGTGGAGGAAACAAAATAAAATGTGGCTGAAATAATAAGAATTAACCTGTCATTTAAATAAATGTTGAATATTTTTTATGAAATGGAAGGCATCATTAATGAATTTATTCATCATTAGTGACTTTATTTATTCATACCTGAAAAAATATATAACCAGTCCAGACAAATGAGAACTGGATGGTTATTGGTAACAGAGCTGGTTGCTAACATAGTTGAATTCACTGCACGCATTATGCATTATGAGAATCATCAGGGGGCTTTGTGCTTTGAGTTTTAATTTTGCCACATGAAAATGGGGCATTAGAAAATGTGTCAAATGTTGAAACAATTTTTCTCTGTCTTTCCTCTGGATTTATTTCAAAGTTTGAGGATGCCCAAAAGAATACATTTTAAAAATAGGAATGTTTATCTATTCTGACTCTACCCTGTTTCTCCCATAGAGAGTTGCAGCCCATTGTAATCTGTACAGATCATTTCAATTCAATCTGCTTTGTTTTTGCCTTGCTGTATTTATCAGCTAGTCCAAGAATTGGCTAAATATGAATAATATCTCATTTTACATCATAGCATTTACAAAATTTCCACCCTCAACACTGAGACCCACCCTACTTTTTCTTCCAAGAGTTACTAGCTATTAAATAAAGCTCTGACTAGCATCAACCTGTGTTTCCTATAGAATTTTGAAGACTGGGGGAAGGCCATTTAAAAATGTGCTTGAAATATGTGAATAATCTAAATAAATAAGTGCAAATTGAAACAGCATTATATAATTTGGCAAACATTTAAAATATTAAAAATTTCCAGTCTAAACTTTGTCAAAGGAAATTATCAGAATCTCTCAAAGTTAAAATTTCATACATTTCTTGATGTAGCAGTTCCCTAGCTAGAAATGTCTCCCATTCAAACTGATTTATGTGACTAGTTGTACAACTTGGTAAATTTACTAATAGCCATTTAATTGTACACTTAAAATGGAGTAAAGGCATGATATGTAAATTACACTTCAATAAAGAAAAAAATAATTAATTTATTTCAGCAATTATTAGTCAAAACTTAAAATGACCTAATTAATCTATAAAATTATAAGCAAATATTCTATGCATTATTATAAATAGTCAGAACATTATAAAAAGAAAACAAAATATTTCAATGAAATAAAAGAGTATATTATCATGTTCTGTTAAAAATCATTTTGCCACAGATGCTCAGAGCTAGGATGAGAAACCACGTATAGAGGGGAGTTTTTCTGTTCAATCCTTCATTCATTCATTCTTACAACATTAACGGTAAAGTTTTATTTATTGATTCATTAATTTCATTATCTATTTACTCATGTAACAGATATTTATTATAGTTGCTATAATAGGCAATAGGCTAGATGCTGCTCATATAAGAGAAATTCACTTTTATTTATTTTATCCGGTGATTTTTGCAGAGTCTCAGCTAGTACAGTCAATGCCTACATGCAAATTAAAGATCAAAAAATGATCTTTCTTTGAAGATTTGCAAAAGGACTGCAGTTCTGAGTATATCAATGAGAAAAAAAGGTATCTTCTTTTGGGCAGATGTAGCCACATCACACAGGACACAAACATGGCAAGGAAGGCAGAGGCTTCCTATAATCCTTGCTCCTGCTCCTGCTCCTGCGGTCAGGCACTGTCACTTAGAGTACACGGTGAAAGCCTTATTCAGAGAAGCTAGAACTTGGAAAATCTTACTAAAAATATAGATATACGCTGGAATCAATTTACTTGTATATTTTTTATAACCTTACTTATATATATGTTGAAGTGGGCAAGTGCGTTCCTGTGGCAATTAGGAACTCATTTTAAAATCTTCTGGGTAATTTAGAGCCTGGTTTTCCACCATTGCTCAAGCAGGTACTTTATGATGTTGAACAAAAGGTAAGAAATACCTTTACTTTGGGTTGGTGCTACAGAAGTGCGAAGATTGTTTATGAGAAGTTCATTTAGAGATCAAGAGCAGGGTAAAGGCCGCAGAACATGCGTTCTAATGAAGTCAGTGGAGTTGTAACAGTAGCCATGGTCAGATAAGAGAATTTCCACTATCATTTTGAAACTTTTGACACTAGTTGTTAAGGAAGCATATTTTGGCAAAACAGACACTACGCCCTATTTTTTTCCCTTCTCAGCTGTTATATTTCATGAGATTTGAATTTGATAATGAACAAATTTTAATGGGTACGAGGAGGCAGGAAGGGGTGAAAAATTGTCTTCCTTAAACCATGTTTGGTTGTATTCTGACTTCTCTTCTACATTCTATAGGTATATTTGCTAAAGGCTTTATTTGAAAAATACATGTGTTTTATTTTATTTTAATTATAGGTTAATAGGACTATAGAATAACTGAATATGCAGAAATAGCAAAAGATCAAAAGAATAGTTACTAAAGAGAAGGAAATCAGTTGCTTTTGTTTCATCAGTAAAGAGATCCCATTTCAGAAATCAGTTATGGTTTGCATACATATCTGTAATCAGTGCTTCTTTGACTTGAAATCCTTAATAACCCTGTAAGAATATTGTTACCTTGCGATTTAATCACTGGAAAGAGGCACATGGCAACAAGCTTCCTCTCCTTGCTTGTGTCTTTGACAAGTTATTAAGAGAAAGTTTTGCATTTAAATAGTCTACAAAAGGATTTATCCTGAGGCACTGGCATTACCTTTTCTCATTAATTTCGCTATCAGTATATGTAAAATCAATTAATGATTCTATAGATAAAATACATAAAAAATACTCTTTAAGGGGTGTTCCATGGGATCTGAATCTGGAAGATACCTTTTAAGGATATCTTTTTATAAAATTATAAAATTTGTATTGAAATTCTGTTGAAAATGAAATCTTATGGAATGATAATGTCTTTCAGGTAACACTTATTAAGTCTGAAAATTTGTAAGAGATTGAGTAATTAAAGTTCAACACAAATTAAGAAGTGAATTCGAGTTAAAGGAGTCCAGGAGTTTAATAATCCTATCTACTAATTCAAGTTACTAGATGAGAAAGAAGCTGTAAAGATATAGCTAATAAGGTTTAAAAGCTATACTTTCTCTTTAAATTTACATGACTAAAAATATCAATAAAGTAAGAGTTTTGACATTTCTTTTAGTATCTTTCCTTACTGAAACTATGATATACTAAAAAGTGATCAGTATAGTTTCTGATATTCTATATTTTAAATTTTTATTTGAGAGGGATATATATATATAAATCGCTTGCACTGTCAAAAAAAAATGAGCTCTAACTTAATTTTGTATATCCCAGTTATAAATAGTTTAAAACAAAAACTAACATTTACTAAGCATTTACACATTCTAAATATTTTGTACAAATTGAATCCTATGATAAATTTCACACACCACTATTATAACTTTCATATTAAAAATAAGGAATCTAAAGCATAAAAGAAGTTAAGTAATTCTCAGGATTACACGGTGGGCAAAGGCTCCATCAAAACCTCATGCAATTGGGCTTCAGAAATTGTGTCTCAACCAGTACACTATTTGTTGTAACCACAGTACAATGTTACTTCTCAGTATATTTCAGCACTGATATTTTTTGTAGGCAAACAAATATAGTATTACTGAGAAACACCTTTGACATGGACGTCCTATTTTCACTTTCATAAAATATTAAACACTGTATAGCAGCACAAGGCAAACTGCTGGAACCCTTTAAGCTTGTTTTTCATTATTTCCTAAGGGAAAAGGTATATGTAAAGAATCACTAACTGAATTATTTCTATATACTATCAAGGCATTTTTCCATACAATGTTTATATAGACTAAAATAAATAAATTTCTACATTTTGATGTCCTTTTTGAAGGAAGACAGAAGTTTTTCTTTTAAGCAGCACATTTGGATGGTGGGAACCTACTAATAACACTCGTTTTATGAATCTCTTATAGCCCAGACCTCTGTTATGCAACGGAAATTTAAAAATCCCTGGAGGAGTAAGTCTGTTAACAGAGATTCTCTTACTCTTCCTTACAGATGCTTTTCATTTATTGCTTCCTCTGTCCTTTCTCTTCCTTTTTCCCTTTTATCTTTTCCAATATTTTCTTATGCTTTTTAAAAAAATTTTTCCTGTGCATTCTACTGGTATTATCTCTTAGCTCCTATGGTGGGTAATACAGGTTTTGTTTCAGTTTAAATTACATGCAAAGTATTACAGAAAATTCTGTGATGGTACACTTAAGAATTTAATTTTGTTTTAAACTACAATTGTTATATGGAAACATTTTAAATAAAGCTAGTTCTAATGCTAATATCTTTATATTTGTGAAATAATTTTGATAAGCATTTTCTTATTTACTTTATAACACCCCTTAATAAATAAACACTTTTAATGAAGAAAAGTAATAGACTAATAGGTTAAGTAATGTCACAAGGTTTCAGAATTAGCTAGTCACCAGACATGAAATAGATCCCAAATCTCTAGCTGTTCCTCAACCTGGATCTCCCTGCTACATTGCTCCATGGGCACTAGAAGTAAGATGAATCAATAAAAAATCAAATTGTTGTCATGTGCTAGGTATTATTGGTGTTAACAAAGACATGCATGCTATTTTTGCCATGCATTAGGAACCTGTGGTCACATGTACTACTCAAATAGAGTTCAGCTCAAGTCAGTGTTTACTTATTGTATATAGTGGCTTTGAGGGCCAATGAGGGATTCCCTGAGCCAAAATATTTCTATCAATGCTTTCTTCAGACCCTAAAATTAAAGTTCATTATCTCCAGAGTTGAAGATTTATAAATCTTTGAGAGGTCTCCATGTCCCTAGACTCATTAAAAACGCATAATTTAATTCTTTCATAGACAGCTAGGACTTTGGTGTACACAACATGAGATGGACACCTGGTGGTTTATAGATGACTCAAAGAAAATTAAGAGAGAAGTAAGTAGAACACAGATATGAAAGGGGTCAGGGCGAGAGGACCAGAAACAAATTTTGTGTTTGTCACTTCTGCTTAGAACTGATTTAGTTTAGTTACCAGTCTTACCTCATCTCTGACTATTTATTCTCACTGGAAAAAAACATCATTCATTTTTAGAGAATGTATAATGCACTTTCTCTAACTCACAATGCCAGATGTTTTTCTAAATTGCTTTTCTTGTTTGAAATTGTCCAGTCTTTCTAAAAACTCCTTGCTTGAAAGGAGGTTTCCAGGACAGAGCAATTAAAAGGCCAGCAACTTTTTGTGTTAGGCTTCTTCTCATTCAGGTATATCTGTGTATCCAAATTTTCACATTAATTTCTGATTGATCCAATTAGTTCATTTAAAAAACATATTTTGGTCTAGAATATGCCATTGGGAGAAAATAAATAAATATTGGTCTCTGGATGCATAAAATATAAAGATAGATGGTGATAGATTTTTAAGGCATAGATCAAAGTAATTTTGAGTTACTACTATACGGTGATAAGTTTTTGTATCTTCTAAGCCATTTTGTGACTTAGACTAAAAAGCATGTGTTTCCCTTTTGATGCTAATTGCTATCCTGCCATTCATGTGAACTTTCCTGTAATACCATCTGTCACTAATGCATTCCCCTACTGCATCACTAGGCAACAAACTTTAGCTAATCTAATCAAATAATTTAAGCCATGATGCTAATGACTAATGCAATCTTGATGTATAGACTAACAGTCCTAAAAACCGTTAGGTTTAACATAGACTCACAGAATTTTAAAACTAAACAGCAAAACATGTTCTTAGGTAGCATCTCCTATAATCACATACTACACATAGAGATAATGAGTTTCAGAGTGCCTTTTCTAAGATTACTTGGTGACAGGGCAAGAATCTGGGTCTCAATTATCAATTCTTTAGCCATACAACTAATTAAATTTCTAGCTGATAGTAGCACATTACTAGTTTCTATGGAGATTTTAAATAGCATGACTGTTCGGAATGAGTGTTGGAGAAGAGGAGGATATTTTTTATTAAAACAGTCTTAAAAGTCATTCCATACAGAAAACACTGTTTGCCCTGCTGCCACCAAATATCAGGAGGATATATTGTTAGTTTAATGAGTTTCTCTTCTTCTGAAAGATATTACCAAGTGCTTAAAATACTGTCTTCATTGAGGTTCCTGAATTGCTGAAATGCTGTATTTCAATGTTAATGAATTTATTTAATTTTATAGGACATCTGAATGCGATTAAGAGTAGTGTTGGGTTAGAAGGCTGTCATCCATCTGCTTAATGATTAAACTTCTGAATTTCTTGAACCTCAGTATCTGTGGTTAGGAACTCAGTGTATTACAGGAAAACAAATCAAGTTTCCCAAATAGAAAAAGGAGTTTGAATTTCAATGTAGATGGGCATGTCTTTCTTCAATAGAAAATATGGTCTCTGACATTAAAACGAAAAGTCTGCACACATAATATTATTTACACTACAGTAAAATGTTTTCTTGTCAAGCATTACAAATTCAGATTGCATGCCTTCCTTATTGAGTCTGTGCTTCTCTCGCTGATCAAACACTTTTATACCCAATGCCACTTAAAAGAAGTAAGCATTTGAATCTTTGTGTATTCTCCTAGCTGCTAAACAAGCTTCAGAAGCAAAGCAAGGCAGTGACCTTGAAATGTACCCTTTGCCATAATAGAATCATGTTTACTTTTTCCCCTGGTAGAGAGTTTGGAAGACGTAATGTTTCTCTTTTATATTCAGATCCTAAGTCAGATGCATTTTCTCTGGAAATAGCTTTTAAAATAAAATTTAAAAACACTTTTTTGGAAAATAAAAAAGAACCTACTTTAGACTCTTTTAATTTATGCGTAAAGCAGCAAAGGTAAGAGTTCAGAACATAATTAACTTAAAATATACCCTAGAACATATCTGACTCATCATGCTTTAATGAGTCTCCATAAGTAGATGATCTCTGCAACAATAAAACGGAATACTGATTACAGAGGCCTTGACTCCTACCGGAGTGGAAAACCTGTAGGGTGCATTCCTGGAGGAAGTTTTAATGTCACCAAACCGAAATAAAAACAAAATTTGACAGTTTAATTTCCTTGACTTGCCAATGAATAAGAAAGAGATGAGTCAACAAGATTTTCGTATGTAGGCAGAGAAATAATTTCTTCTTGTCACATAAATTAAGAAATACAAAATATTCAGTGCTTGTTTATAAAACAAATTATATGTCTCACACATGGAGTGATATTTTGTATTCAAAAAGCTAGAAATAAGATGGAGAAAATGGAGTGCTTGTATATAGCCATAGGTTTAATATGATACAATTTATTCAATGTTTAAGTCTCATTGTTAGACAATCTTTCCACAGTTCTTTACCTAGAAGAATGTAGTAATATCCATTATTCCATCAGGGCATTCTTTAGTATATCCATTGCCCATGCAGTAGCAAATGCTGGTACTAAAAATTTCGAAATATTTAGTACATTATGTTAAAAATATGGTGTTCTTTAATGTGTAGTATATATAATCATCTATTGAAAATTTGAAACTTTAGAAACAGAAAATAAAGGAAGAACATAGAAAATGCAGACTAATGAAATTTATGAAAATTATTAATCTTCAATCTCTTAAATATTCTTGCTGAGCTATCTGAAAATTTATTTTGCTTCAGACATTAGGGAATAGGTCCCAGGAGGAGAGCTATGGGAATGTGGCTTAACAAGCCTGTAGAAAACATCTGTTTGAGAAATAGAGTTTGGTCCCTCCCCACGGAAAGGGAAAAGTAAAGAAAGACCAAATACAGTAATTATAAAATTGATGGAATTCTTATTCTATATTCCTCTGACAGCTGAGAAGGAAGATTTTTAAGTAAAAGAGATGGTTTTAGTGTTCTCTGACAAGGGTATTAACAAACAAGGGAACATGGAATTGCATTCTCATGTGTTGTTTATCTTCGAAGGAAATCTATACTGATCCCTAGTAAGAACATGAATATTATAATTGGTATAAGATTATCATCAGATCATATCAACTCAATACTTAGAAAATAATATCAACTGGTATAAATACTTGTTTTTGCCAGTGGCAATGTCAAATCATAGACAGACACACACAAAAATCAGTATATTAAATCCATAATCAAGCTTTCATAAAATATTTTCAGTTAGTACTATTTCCTAGGGATGTTGAAAGATAAATAACGTACATTTTTTTGTGCCCCTGAGGTTCACTCATCAACATAGGACAGACACAAGCAAGTAAATTATTATAAATTTTAACCAAATTTCTGTATGATTACGAGAAGGAAGTTACTACCTCTAGACAAATCAAGAGTATCAAAGAAGAATTCACGGAGAAGGGGACATTTGAACTGTTTTAATGTTTGAAGAGGAGTCTGATTCGAAGTTGGCTAAGAGGGAAAACATTTTAAGAATTTGTGGCAGCATGTGTATATTACGTCGAGATATGAAGGGGTAAAGGAGTGGAAAAGGTACGTAATTGTGGTGTGAAAATAAAATACAGATTTTAGAACACTTCCAGGTGGTCCAGTATTTATATAAAGGTGAAGGAGGGTGAAGTAAGAGTGGAAGTCAAACAACTGGGAAGTTGGAACGTTTCTCTTTAGTCTTAGCCACATGAATGATGGCATGCTGTTGGGAATTGAGATAGAGAGACTAAAGCTGGGCCAAGGTTATCATGGACTATATGAGACCGTGATGGGGGGCTGGCATGTGGAATAGCCAGATGACATTAGCAAGAAGAGTAGTGGCTTCTCCAAAGTGTCCATGGTCCGTAAGTGGTGGCAGGAGAGAGGGGAATTCTGGTCTACCTTCTCTTACCTCCTGGTGTTTAGAAATCTGCTATGTGAAGATTACATAGAAAGCAAATGGATATTCTGTAAAAGGACCTAGGCTAGTGGGGAGCATTTTAGCAAGAAATGAGGGCAACAATTAGCCCCCAGGGAACAGATTAGAAAAAAGCAGTAGCATTACAGGGCATCACAATAGGGCTCTGAAGGAAATCAGGATGTGTCTGAAGATATGCAACAAGAGAGGCTTGAAATTTGCTTCTTGGTAGAGAAGGGTATGCAGACTTGATAGGATTTTGCTTAATGTTTACTTAATGTTTGAAAGAAAGCTATTTTGTATATAGAGTTGCTCTAATGTTTGTAGAAGCTGTAAGACCCTGACCCAAAGGGAATGGTAATTGTGATAAGATTTTACACTGAAGCATCAGTTTATTATCCTTTCAGCCCCTTCTCTACCCAGGTGAAGTCTGGATTTTCTTCTTTGAAATCTCGCTGGTGTTCTAGGCTGCATCATTCTCCCTGTGACCTGAATGCCTGCAGTCAGATCCGTATGTCTTGTCTTACACAGTTCTCTAACAATTAGGTGCCTGGAGATGTGATCTTCAAAGTTATACTATGTGTTTTTATTGGCCATAATGATGAAAGCAGTGTTGAAGGCATCATAGTTATTTAGTAAAGACCTGCCTAAGCAAGTGGCTGAATGGCATGAGAACATCAAGCTAATGACTGAGTGGCTGGTTGTAGGTTATGTGGGGGCCTTTTAATTTGTTTTTTGTTCTGAGGACATTTATCCTCATCCCAAAAATATCTTGCAAAGTCCAGTTTATTCTTCTTTATTAATCCAGAACATTGCATTTGTTTTATATTTATACAATAGAATAAACTGGGAAATTTAAATTGTTTGGATATTTACTAAAATATTGGATAATTATGAGTTATATATCTTTTAATACATCTATAATAAAAATAGTAGAAAGATAATTAATCCTTATTCAGTGTGACTAAATATTCACAAAAGAAGAAAAGACAGTATGTGAAAAAGAGATAAGTGGCTAGGAAAAAAGAAAAGCTATAAATTTGTGGACAAATGCACACACACTGATTAAAGTAATGAGTTTCCTACAGGGCAAACAAATTAGAGTTCATGACCTGAGGTTGTTATAGTGGTAGAATCAGTTTTAATTTAATAAATTTAATAAATGAGCCCTAGCATGTGCTAAATATTTTTTAAGTCAATGGGATATAGCATAGAACCAGACAGAAGAAATCCTAGCTTTTATGAACCTCATATTTTAGTGAGATTATATACAGGTTGATCATCCACAATTTGAACATCTAAAACCCAAAATGTTCCAAAATTCATAATATTTTGAGCACCAACATGATGCTACAAGTGGAAAATTCCACACATGGCCTCCTGTGATGAGTCACAGTCAAAAAGCAGTCAAACATTGTTTCATGTAAAACATTATTAAAAATATTGTATAATATTATCTTCAAACCAGTATACAAGGTATATATGAAACATAAATAAATTTCTCATTCAGAATTGGATCCTATCACCAAGATGTCTCATTATATATGCTAATATTCTATTAATAAAATCTGAAAAATCCTAAATCTGAAACATTTACTGTCCCAAGCATTTTGGATAAGGTATACTCAATCTGTAGACAATCATACAAATATATAATTGCACATTTATGAAAATTAAATTCTACTATACATATTCTATGATAATATATATAAAAATGTATTTATGTACCTATATATTAACTTTCATAATATATACTAACTTGTATCAAAGAAATTGGATATTCAAAATTCCAACATGACTTTTTCCTAAACATTTTTTACTAGTATTAGTTCTTTACTTTAAAGACTTAAAAAATGTTGAGAGTTTGCAAATTATATTACTGCTGTGAATATTATTAGCTGTGGGTATCACTGAAAGGAAACTATTTAATTAACTTGTGGATAAATTAATATGTCCACAGAGTATTTTTCCCCCTAACTATTTTGGGATCTGTCCTTGTCCTTCACAAGGACAATTGAAAACTTGCTCTCAATTTTTAAAATATAATCGTTGTCTCTTTATAAAGCTTTATATGATTGTTTGCTAAAGACTTACCATTACCATAAATAAAAAAGTATTTGTGGTAGAAAAATAGTAAATGATTGCAAAAGCCCTTGCATTAATCCACAAACATTTAGATTCATTATGATACCTTTGGCACTGGAGTTTAAGTTACATTTGATGAAGCACATAAATTTGAGTGGATGTAACTATAAAAGTTTCAAAACAAGTAGTTTAACACATTT
>CAUYRT010010866.1:0-33498 GCA_963574885.1 Lepilemur ruficaudatus | reverse complement strand
GTAATTTGCAGTCCCACCGACAGTGTAAGAGTGTTTCTGTCTCTCTGCATCCTCGCCAGCATTTGTTGTTTTGGGATTTTTTTGATAGAGGCCAATCTCACTGGGGTTAGGTGATATCTCATTGTGGTTTTGATTTGCATTTCTCTAATGATTAGAGATGTCAAGCACTTTTTATATGTTTGCTGGCCATTATTCTGTCTTCTTTTGAAAAATTTCTGTTCATTTCCATTGCCCATTTATTGAAGGGTTGATTTTTTTCTTCCTGATTTTTTTAAGTTCTAGATAGATTCTTGTTATCAACCCTTTATCGGATGTGTATAGAGCAAATATTTTCTCCCATTCTGTAGGCTGTCTATTCGCCCTAATGACAGTTTCCTTTAACCCATGACCAATATCATACTGAATGGGGAAAAGGTGAAACCATTTCCACTTCGAACCAGAACTAGACAAGGATGCCCACTATCTCCACTTCTATTCAACATAGTGCTCGAAGTTCTAGCTATAGCGATCAGGCAAGAGAGGGGTATTAAAGGCATTCAAATGGGAGCAGATGAGATCAAACTCTCGCTCTTTGCTGATGATATGATATTATATCTAGAAAACCCCAGGATTCATCCAAGAGACTCCTAGAATTGATAAATGAATTCAGTAAAGTCTCAGGTTACAAAATCAATACACACAAATCAGAGGCATTCATATATGCCAAGAACAGTCAAGTTGAAATTCAAATCAAAAACGCAATACCTTTTACTATAGCCCCAAAGAAAATTAAATACCTAGGAATATATTTAACGAAAGATGTGAGAGACATATACAAGGAGAACTACGAAATGCTAAAAAAAGAAATTGTAGAAGATGAAAACAGATGAAAAAATCTACCTTGCTCATGGATTGGTAGAATCAATATCATTAAAATGTCAATACTACCTAACATGATCTATAGAATTAATGCATTCCCCATCAAAGTACCATCATCATTCTTTATGGATCTAGAAAAAATAATTCTACACTTTGTATGGAACCAGAAAAGACCACATATAGTCAAAGCAATCTTAAGTAAAAAGAACAAACTGGGAGGTATCAGTCTACCAGACTTCAAGCTGTACTACAAAACAATAAAATAAAACAGCTTAGTAATGACACAAGAACAGAGACACAGATCTTTGGAACAGGGCTGAGAATCCAGAGATGAAACCCTACGCATATGGTAATCTAATCTTTGACAAAGAAGACAAAAAATAACACTGGGGAAAGAATCTCTTTTCAATAAATGGTTCTGGGAAAACTGGATAGCTACATGCAGAAGAATGAAACTGGATCCCTACCTCTCACTTCTCACAAAAATCCATTCCAGATGGATAACAGGCTTAAACCTAAGCCATGAAACCTTAAGAATTCTAGAAGATGTTGGGAAGACCCTTTCAGACATCAGCCTAGGCAAAGAATTTTTGAAGAAGACCCCCAAAGCAATCACCATAGCAACAAAAATAAATAAATGGAATCAGATCAAATTTGTATGCCTAATTTTCCCCTTGATGTCTTTATTTCGAAGTTTTTGATACAATCCTATTTTTTCTTCAAAACAAGCCCTGTGGGAAATAGAAAAACATAAGCAACTTCATGCTTTCCTTATGCCAATGCCGAATTCTAGAATTTATCAGATGTATCAGCTAACAACAGAAATCTATTTTTAAGGTAGATGCAAATACCAATGCCAGAACCAACTGATGAAGGTCTCTCTATGGAGTGAATTAGTAAACTAGTAACCTATGAAGGTCTACTATTCAAAACATCTGTGCTTTTAATGTTCGATGAAAGTGCCACTACATTTTCAAATAGTCTGAAGTCATTCATGACTTAAAATTCCATTATTACCTGAAAATAACATCCACACAAGATTCCAAAACCTGACATTCATCTTTATAATTTTCAACTATCTTTGGGAGGGAGTGTCTCTATTACCTTGAAAATTTGGCTTCTTACATTAAAAAAATAAAAAGAGGCTAACATAGTTATTGGTTTTATATACCCCTCACCTTGTTAAACATGGATAAGTTCAAAACTGAGAAACTGCAGCAGCCACTGGTTAAACACTCAGGAATTCAGAGAATTTTGCTAACACAACTGTCAAATGATCATGAAGATAAAAGCGGATCTGACAGTACAAACTTTTAAATTTATTTAGTCACATGCGGAAATTTTAAAAACCATATTGATGGAGTCCATATAATATAGACTATTTTTAGATTTCTACAAATCAGATTCAATTGGGCATAAATTTAAGCAGAAAAGCCTCAATTTTGTTTTAAACTTATCTCAGCAGTAACATTTAAATCAATAAAATAGCAGTATAATAAATGACAGTTTGCATATGTGCATTACGTATTTGAAAAAAAACATTTTATGTACGTAAACTTTTTGCCCTTCTTTCCCCCAAAAAAGTGTTGGTCTTTAGAAATGGCTCTTCTTTGTGAGTCAAAGAGTTAAAATCACCTCTTTTATTTCCAAATGAATGTCAATACCACTCAGGTGCCATGTTTTATTTAAAACATACTCTTACTCAGTAACCACTTTGTTCTAATTGGCAAGGCAAAGCCAGGTCCCCAAAGCACACAGCTCATTACGCTGGGTTTGGATTACAAAAACACAGGATGAAACAAACTGCACCGAAATGCACAAATTAACGACTCAGGAGTATGGGACAGGGTGGTGGAATTAGATTATAATATGGTACAAAATCCACAGGGAGGGTGGGGAACAAATCACTACTGTCTTTATCAACTATGCAAGATTTCCAAATGAGCAAATACACAAAGCAGAGGACAGGCTTTTCCATAACTCAACCAAACTGCTGAATATGGATACAACAAAACAGGAGTTTTTTCCACACTATTATGCACACATGTATGAGAGTGGGAGTACCAACAAGAAGGTTTAACAAATGAAACCTACAGGTTGCACTGTCTAAATATGAAACTCATCTTTGCCTTCACACTGACAATGTGCAAACAGCCTTGCAATTAAATCACACTTCCAAACATTTTTTTAAAAAATATTCTGAGAAGCTAAACACAGGAGACTAAATTAGAAGTGGTGCTTCACTACGCAGTGCAGAGAGCAAGGTTAATGAGCTAAAACGTATATGAACAAGAATAAGAAAGATGTTAAGAAATGAAGATCTCACCACCAAAATAGAAAATGCGTTAAATAAAAACACCCCCCCACCACACATGCACACCTTTTTCTAAATTAGCTACTGTGTGAAGCTTTCAGCACTGTTTCTCTGATTTTCACTGGAGAGCTAGAGACAAACTTCAACTAAACTAAACAAAAAGAGCACCAGGAAAAGCATATACTCCCAACTTACACACAAATGCAAAACAATATTACTGTTACATTCTCAAAGTACAATCCCAACTAAATCTACTTAGTCTGATTTTTAGAGTACAATCCCATATAAATCTACTACCTTCACTCCTAACATCAAACAGTGGAAAAGATTAGGATCAGAGTCTAAACACCTAAGATCAAATCCCAGCTCTTCAGCTTAAAATTTATTTAATCTTGGGAACATGACTTAATAATCCATCTGAGCCACAGTTTCCTTATCTGTAAAATGGTGATATAAAATCATCAACATTGTAAGGATCAAATGAGATAATATTGCATGAAAGGGCTTCATGATATACAAGGGCTGCAGCAATCTTGGTTATTATTGCAATTACTTAATGCCTTTTTAAAAACAGATATAATTGCCCATGGTCTTCCTCCATCTTTTTTCACAAATAATTCTTATTCTACTTCGAAGTACCCTTCTTTTGGCATATGCCATGTAAGATTATGTGCCATTTTTTTTCTCCAAACCAGATGTCTTAAGGTATTTTTTTCTTCTTTATATACAATATTTAGTCTAAAAGTAAATTAAGAAATTTAAAACAAATCTTTGATAATAGTGAAGATGGTTAACATACAGTTAGATCTACTTTATACTCTAAGAGCCAACTAAGTACTAGGGCTTTAAAATAATATAGAACTTTATAGCATGAAGCATCATACTTTAGTCATAGCATTAACAGTCCCAAAATAATGTCCTGTTTATACACCATCCCTATTAGGGACTAAGAATTAAGTACTCAACATCAAATTGGTACTGACTGATTAACACTATGGTGCTCAAATGGTGGTGTTCACCAGGGATTCAGGGGTTGGGGGATAGACCCACATCTGAGGGATGTGGTGAGCATTGTGGAGGGGAGGGGCATGCTTGAAATGCAGTTGTGGATGGAAATTAGGAGTCTCAACAGGGGGAAGGAAATGTTGTAAAACTGATTTGTGTGAATAGTTGTACAACTTGGTAAATTTACTAATAATCATTTAATTGTACACTTAAAATAGATTAATTGCATGGTACGTAAATTATACTTCAATAAAGTTTTTTTTAAAAAAAAAAAAAAGAAGAAGAAGAATTACGTACAAGGGGCTTGTATCCTGGAAAAGTACCAAAAAGAAACCTCATCATAATCTTCACAAAGGAAATCACAAAGGAAACAGCCAGAACAAGAATTACTGTAAGTCTTGTCCGTAGCTTGGTGGAGCCAAGGCCACTGAAGCACAAAAAAAGTCTCATGGTACTTTCTTGAGTCTATCTGACGGTTATCCATATTCCTGCCAAGCCTAAAAGGGAGCCCATAAACCTAAGCTCGATTATTCTGAAATGGTAGTTTGCATTAGTATACCAAGAATATGAAGCATAGGAAGTATTACCATGTAACTCAGACTGCTTTTCATATCATAGAGCGTTGTCTAATTTTATGAAAAGAAGACAACCATGTTCAAGCCCTAGTTCTCGGAACTGGGGGTCTCCAAGATTCTTTGATAGAGGTGCACCATCAGTACAAAATTTGAGCATATACTTCTTGTCTTTTTTTAAAGTAGTTGTATATGTTTGCAGTGTATTAAATGATGTACCTTGTCCCTGCCCTCACCTCCCAAAATATGTCCACCCAGAACCTGTGAATGTGATCTTATTTGGTAAAAGCATTTTGAAGATATAATTAACAATTTCTAGATGGGATAAGCCTGGATAATTGTGGGCCCTAAATCCAATGACACTTGTCCTTAGAGGAGACAGAAGAAAAGACAGAGACACACAGGGGAGAAGGCAATGTGAAGATGAAGGCAGAGTCTGCAGTGATGTGTCTGTAAGCCAAGGAATGCGAAGGACAGCTAGCAAAAGAGAAACAAAGGAAAGCATGGAAAGAATTCTCCCTCAAAGGCTCTAGAAGAAACCAACCCTGCCAAAACCTTGACTTCAGACTTTTGGCCTCCGTCAGGGATATAAACTTTTGTTATTTTAAGCCACCAAGTATATGGCAATAGGTTATGGAAACCCTAGGAAACTAATATAGATACCAATAAGATTATATACATTATAAAAATCAATGTTAATATTTAAAGGATAAAAAATAAATGTAAGTAGAAATTCTAACATTTTCTCTATGCCACAATGGACAATCCTGTGCACCACTATGGAAACCACAGCTTTAGACCAACATGTAGGCAGAAATAAAGCCAAGTGATAGACAAAATTATATTAAAAGACCCAGTAACTACCAAATTTTTTTCACTTTGCCTATAATACTCTGACACATTGTCACAATTTTTCCACTTAAGGCCAAAAAGAAGCTACCCTTCTCCTACTTACAGCACTGAGCATTTTGTTTCCCATTAGAAATGCAACAATCATTTTTGACATAATTTCCATAACATTATCAACACACTGCTTCATTTATCTTGACTAGCATAATAATTAACCATACAACTTAAGAATACTTATTACTGAGACATTAAACTGCTATAGAATAAGAGATCAGAAAGGGCTGTCACTGTCCAGCACTGCTACTCGGTTAAGGACCTGCTGCCCAGTCTTGCTTTCATTTGAGTAAGAAGCTACACCACAAAGAATGGGGTTTCTAATACAAAAATAGTCTTTAACATATTCAAGCATTAAAAAAAAATAGAGAATACTACAACTGTGGTATAAAAACAGTAGTTGAAAACAACTTCCCTGTAATACCCTGAAATAAAATAAAATCATAAAATAAAATACAGGTTAATTGAAAAAAGAAAACAACTTAAATGTACATTAATGGGGATTAGATAAACTGGGGTATATAATAATATAATGAGGGGGCCAATTAATTTATCAAGCAAACTGAGACACTTCAAAGAGTACAAAGAGATGCTATTAATATTTTCATTGGTACAAAAAGCATAAACTAAGACTGGACATTAATTATAATGGAATATCACAGTTAAAATGAACTAGGTGTCAACATTAGTTTCTAAAAGCATTATCTAAAGAACACCAGTTATAGATTGACTAGTACAACATACTGCTTACATGTTTCTAAAATAGTATCATATATAGTATTTATATAAATACCCATTCATAATAGAGAGCATAAATACAAGAATAAGAAGGACAATGGTTTCTGTGAGGTGGGAAGATAATGATTGGGGTAAAAGAAGTCTTTATCTTTGAGGTGTTGGTGCCCTTTTTAATGTTGTAAAGAAAAAGGCAAAACCATTAATTACTTCCAGGTGGGTTTGTATATAATATTCTGAATTTCAGACACCCATTTGCCAGACAGATATCCACCAATAAGAACACATAATGGTAAGGAGAGCCTGATGAGTTGAACTGTCTCCTTTTAATGAACACATGACCAATGTGTGTGTTACATCTGAGAAATCTTTCTTGGGCTTTCAGCTTTAAAGAAATCAAAGAGTATACAACAGTAATCAAGTTAACAGAATTGCAAAAACAGAAATACCCTACTCAAACACTTCATCTTAAGAGGAAGAGCTGCCTTTCTTTTTGAAAGAAAGAAAGGTGGGAAAAGGTGATTTGGAAAATCAAGGTATGACACGCTTACCTTTGGGAAAAGGTGATTTGGAAAATCAAGGTATGACACGCTTACAGATACCACTATCCTGCTAAAATCTCATTCATAGGAGTATTTGTTTTTATACTATTTCTGTAGGGTTCCTGCAATTTCTAAAAAGAAACATGCCTAACAAGAAGAGATTGAATTTTTCAGACTCACTGTGTCCCTCTTACCGTAGATCCTCAAAATTCAGCTGAAACCTACCATTCTTCCCTTTCAAAAGTGAGTGGAATCAGACTACTTCTACTCTGGCCTTCCAACAGGAAATGGAAGCAGAAAAGAAATTATTGTGTAAGTCCTAAGCACTAAATTGCAAATTCATAAGGAAATGTTTTAACTTACTTGATACAAAATAGGAATTTGTCATCCTCTTCTGCAAATTACCATGAAACTCAAGTTACTCTGAAGAAAAATGTGAGCATTTTGGTCTACCTATCATTTCACCCTATGCCCAGCATTGTTGAATCACTTACCTTGAATGTCAACATTTAGATTCCCTATGCCGTAAGCTACAGCTAATTTGATTTTGCTCATTCCAGAAAGAAACTAAACACTTCTGCAGTGTGTAAATATACTTTACTTTTTAAAAATGCGTAATTTGTGCAATTACATCAATAATGCTTAAATCTGAAAATACAGGCAAACAAAATTAAATTTTAAATTTCTCCAACTGCTCCTACCCCGAGACTATCAAAATTAATTTTTTCATGTATAATCTTCCAGCTTTGTCCTATGCAACTATGTACATATATATTATATGTAGCCTAATTAAAAACATGATACTACACATACTGCTTTGTAGTCTTGTCTTTTCAATCAGTCTTTAGTTCATGTCCCTATTTTTAAAAAGAAAAAAAATCCCAAACTAATGACATGTTAAGAGCATAAATTACGGAAATCTGTTATTCAATAATCACTTTGGATTTAGACAGAAAATTTGACAGCTATGCAGCATTGAGGAAAATAAAACCTTGCTTTAATACTCTCTATTTCATCCCTTATGCCCTCCCCAAAGTCCATTTTGAATTTAAAACAGTAACTATACAACAATATTGAGAAATAACAAGTGAAACTGAAATGGCTATACAGAATTAATAGTTCTGGTCCATCTGACAGACACTAGTAGCAGAAATATATGAATCATAACTTAATATTTTCTCCAAAGTTAAATACCAGAACCCCGTGTCTACAACTGCTCATTTGAATAGGTACCTGAAAACAGATTATCTACAAAAATAAGTATAGTTGGCTCTAGAGTCATAATAGAATATGCTTCTTTATGACACATAATTATGGCAATATGCTTCACTAATAATGAGGTACAAGGCACAACTAACCACAAAACAAAGGTAAGTTTGTTTAACTATCTTTCACTAAGAAACATACATATTTGAAAAGTTACATTGAAACAAATTTTCAGAAAATAACTTCACTATTAACTTATAACCTAGGAGATGGTTTACCTAGATTTTTAATTAATCTTCAACTGACAAGAAATCTCTTACGCTTTAGTTCTTCTAGTCTTACCCTTTTCTGTAAATCAACACAGTAAACCATTAAAAGAACTCCTTTTTAAAGGAACTATGCTGTAAAAGGGAAAAAAAGAAAAAGAAATCTTCTTGTACAGTGAATAATTATCTCTCCTTTATTTATCCAATTTTATGTGAATCATGGAATAGCAAGTTTCTTAAAAGTTAGTCTTAAATGGAACAGTATGTTTAAATAGATCATGGCTACAGTTTAACGACATCATCTACTTTAATTTTTCAGTGAAGTACTTTTTGTCTTAGTGTTTAAATGATACACCTATTAGTTTTTAAAAGACACTACTGAAAATTATTAAAAATACATACAGATGTCTAAAAGTCCACAGGAGCAACTGGTACTTTGTATACTGACCATATATTAAGTTTATCTCCTGATAAGCATCTGCTATCAGTGCTGCTCAAAGAATCTTCCATCCTTTGCAGTATACCTTCTGGCTTACTGCCTTATAAAATGATCCATAGATTATAGCTACTTCCTAGCCACCATACTCCTGTTCTCCAAAGCTAGCATTTCCAAGGTTTGTGGGTGATGGAGATGATGCCATATGAGTGGAGGAGTTAATTCAGTACCCACTTGTGATCATCCTCTTTGGTGCTTCTGCCATCCATACTTTTATTTAGGTCAACAAAATCATTCTGTGAAAAGTGCTGCCATAATGATAGCTGGGCTTCGAATTGGGTTTGCACTCAGAAAGTAATACCACAGGCAGTACCATTTCTACTCTATAAGAGGAAGGACTGCTCATTAAATGCCATACTTAACTTTTTGTATGTATTTTGACATAGTAATAGACTATCAGGTTGAGTTCATGCTTTCACACAGAAAATCATGAAACCAAACTAGTCTACAGCTCAGAACTGACAAACATCACAAGACATCAGCTGGTTAAGCACTTGACTGAAGACAGAAAGTAAATATCCCCTATTTTATAAACAAAATGAGAGTCTAAGATTTTCCAAAGCCATACTTCAGCAATGCATTGGTTTTCAATTTTTTTCTAAATTTACAAACACAAATACAAAGAGACAAACTTTTAAATCATACTCCACAGTAATATACATGATTTATATCACAACCCATTATTCATTATTTTCATTTATATATGTAACTCAAATAAAGGTTTCACAAAATAGTAACCTTCCTATCTGCAATGTACTGATATTTTTTATTCTACTAAATTTTTTAAATGCTGATCATGATCCATTAAATTGACTCTCTACTCACTAATGGGTAACAACACCCATAGTTTGAAAAACTGCATTAGAAGGTAGTGTTCCAACCAATAAATGTTTATTTGTCGTAACAAGTAACATGTCATGAAATTTTGTTGCTTTCCATTGCAGACATCTACTGATTCTTTCAGTAAAGTCATACACAAAACAATATAAAAATGTTTGATGAAAGAGAAGGATAGTATGACAGGTATAAATATTATCAAGGGGACAGAAAAGCCAAAATTAGTCCAAAAGAGATCCTCAGACTAGCTTTAATAACTGGAAAGATCTGTGGCAAGATCAATTCATAACACATGTTCAAGGGTGCTTACATGCCATCTCTTCCATAACTTCTAATAAACTGCAAATCTGTTAAGCAAATCCTTTCTTTAGTGATAATAAAAAACACCGCTCTTGACTGGGAAGAATAATTTATCAACTCAAAAGTGGCAGAATCCTTACCCGACTTCAGGAGTTAAAGGCTTCTGCTCACAGAATAGTCTTAGACTTGAGAGAGATACATCCACATTTCCAAACAAAGGTACAGAGTTATGACGTGAGGAAGGAACATATAGAATACGTGAAACGAGAATCAATGAGGAAGGTAGAAAAATAGCAAATAGGAAATTTTACAGGAATGGAGAAAATATAACACGGTAAAATTAACTCTTGCCTGTTTGTTTTTTTTTTAACAACTAAATAATAACCTCAGATAAATAAAATCCAAATGAGCATTTTAAGTCCATTCTACCTCAAATCCTAATACCTGAGTCAAATACTTCCTGGTGCTCCTCCTTTAAATGTTCTAGTGATCCTGGCTGGCATAAAAAATCTTGGATGATAAAAGATCTTTAGGTCATACTACACAATTATGAAGAAAATACTAAAGGGCTTTAAACAAGTTCAGGTTTTAAAGGTAACAGAGACCAAACAAGGGTTCAAGATAAAAGAGTTGTCAAAAAATATAAAATAAAACTAATACTCTACCATTTCAAAGAGAGGAATTTTGGTTGAGCTTTAATGCCTCTAGCACTGCAGTTTCCAACCTCAGACCAGTACTAATCCATGGCCTGTTAGGGACCTCACCTGGCCCTGGAAAAAACTTAGGAACCAAGGGCCTCACAGCAGGAAGCTTCATCTATACAGCCACTCCCCATGGCTAGGATCACTGCCTGAGCTCTGTATCCGCCTACCTGCCCCTATCCATGGAAAAATTGTCTTCCATGAAACTGGTCCCTGGTGCCAAAAAGGTTGAGGACTGCTGCTAACAAATCCAGCCAGGTTGGGCCCTCTTCTGCATACAGGCAAAGGTCTGACGCAGACATTTCTCATTCTAACAATATAGAAAAACACTATTATTTGATATATAATTTACCAGTAACTAACATTTCAATGGTTTTTTAGTAACTCTCACTCTTCATATACTCATTTCCTTTCCCTTCTTATTCCCTTCCTCTAAACTGAAGCAGTCCAGGAATCTTTTATTAAAAAGAGAGGCGGGGGGGGGGAGGGAGAGAGGGAGAAAGAAAGAGAGAGAATATCTGAAGTGATGATGGTTGTGGGGGAGAGGAGGGGAACGCACTACCATTTAGCAGAATATTTCATCAGCAGCAAAAGTTATCAAAGTTATTAGCATTTAACCAGCACCTACAGTTCCTAACAAGATTTTAAACATGTTATTTTCCTCATTTCATTTAATTTTATATAAACAGTTAACAGAAACAAGTTACAACAAATCCTTTTTTTCACACCATAAATTTATTTTGAAAAAGAATCCTGAAAAATCTCTTTAACCTAGTGATAAACAATAACTATTTTTAAAGTTATTTTCCATCTTTTAAAGTACATCGTACATTTTATAATGTACTTTTAAAAAGAGTATTTTAAATCACAGTAATCTGGCCAAAGTAATCTTCATGTTGTCTTGTACAACTCATGCCTCTCCTGCAATAATACATTCACTATATTCTCCCTATCTTCATACTGATACAACATTCACAAATGTATTTTTAAAGTTCAATAACCTCTTTGTTTTGAATGTCAGAAAGAACACAAAATTCTGCTTCAGCAAGCAGAATGTTACTAGTCATTCCAGGCAACTGCTACTAGGGATAGCAGGAGTGTGAGGGTAAAGATAAAGAGGAAAGAATATTTTCTTTAGGAACTTGAAAATATCCTCTTAACTTTAAAGGCAAAAGTAGCAAATCTGTATAAAAAGTAAACAGGCACAGATCACCAGAAATAAACAATTACCACCACAGAAAGTAAGAGCGTAACTAATCCAAAGAAACACAAAGATTGTGGCTAAACTCTGACGTCAAAGGTAATTTTTTAAACTTTATTTTCGTTTAGGGACATGAGAGAGTTCTTAAGGAGTATTTGATGTGAGCCCCACCTTATTGAAAGGTTTCTGACCTTTTCCCAAAGCTGTGTTTTACTAAATTACAAGGGGCATCTCTACAAGGAGACAGATACACAATCTAATACAAGTTGAGTATCCCTTATAAAAAATGCTTGCAACCAGAAGTGTCTTGGATTTCTGATTTGTTTGGATTTTAGAACATTTACATTTTGGAGCATTTTGAATTTTCAGATTTAGGATTCTCAACCTGTATACATTTTGTCTCTCTGCCACTTTCATTTTTACTATAAAGTTAATTGCTCATCAGTGAGGAAGTATTTCTTCATATCTGCAACAGAACATATGCAAAGTAAGAGAAGCAGAATACAGTCCTTTAACACAGAACAAATATCGTTAAAAATGAGGAGGGGGAACCACCAATATTTCTTTCCTTTAAAAACCTAAACTATTTGACAATTTCTACACTTTGAACAGACACAAGCTGCCAGCTTCCCCAACTCTCCCAATTCTTTTCCTCCTAGCTTAGACATGAATGTAAAGGTCTAAAGCTTATACCATGATGATCATTTCCTTGTCCAAACAGCATAATGAATAGAAGAAGAAAATCAACAAAAAATCTAGCCAGGTTCCTCTGAGCCCAACACAATTTCTAATAGCTTAAGGCAACATCCCTAACCAAAGTGTTAGCCTCTTAAAGCCCAAGCCTGCCAAAGAATTTACAGTTTGCTCTAACCAACACCTGAAGATAGGCCCTGACCAACCACTTAGAGCTTAAAGGGCTTGTAATAGTGAATCCTTTCCCCTGTCCCTTTGAGATATACATGTACCTCCTACAACTTGGGACTGTCTTTCCCAAGGGCCTGAAAGCCATTCCTTTAAAATGTAATCATTAGGAAGAATGGGGCCTCTATTTCCCTGTCTCGAGCTAGCTAACAGACATAGCTGACCTAATCAGCATACTCTTTGTAATTTTTGTTCACACTGCAGTAGGCCCCTTCCTCCTCCCTTTAAAACTCCCGGTCACCTCTGTGCAAACTGAACTTGACTTCAGTTCATGCCAGACTCTCTTACCTGTTACAACAGTATATTACTGACTAAAATCTGTCTTTACCACTTTAACTAACGTCCAGCTTTATCTTTGTCAGAACACATAAAGACAGTTAAACAAATCCTAATTAGTAAAGACTTAGTTATTTTATATATAAGATCACTAGATATAAAGTTTTTGGGGGTGAGTGGGGCGGGGAGACAAAGTCTTGCTCTGTCTCCCTGGCTAGAGTACAATGGCTTCATCACAGCTCACTATAACCTCAAATTCCTGGGCTCAAGCGACTCTCCTGCCTCAGCCTCCCAAGTAGCTGGGACTATAGGCATGTGCCACCACACCCAGCTAATTTTTCTCTTTTTTGTAGAGACAGGGTCTCATTCTTGCTCAGGCAGCTGGTCTGGAACTCCTGGCCTCAAGTGACCCTCCTACCTCAGTCTCCCAGAGTGCTAGGATTACAGCTGCCTGGCCATAAAGTTCTTTAATTTAAAAAAAAAAAAAGACCTAAACGTTTGAACTTCATGAAGGAGTCAAAATTCAAGAAGTTGACCAATCAGCATTTTGGGGCTAGAAAAGGCCCTTGGCAACATCAAACCCAAATCCTTCCTTTTACAAATGATGAACCCAAGGTCCAAAGAGATGATTAAGTGACTTACCCAAGGTGATTTCAATATGGAATTTAATTAGAAGGGGGCTAATTCAGCATGATTCTCTGACTTCAACATTTAAATATTCTTTCCATTATATTCTCATTGATAAAGCAACATTCACCATTAATCATTCAAGTCAAGATGAGCAATGAATACAAACTGACTGACTGAAAACATGTTTTTACAATTTCACTGTACACCAACAACACTAAATCAAGGAAAGTTTGGTGCAAGTGCACAGGAAATAGGATTTCACTCATGGAAGACTGACTGTACAGTCTTAAAGTCTTACACACATATATGAAGCACCTTGGTGAAGAGAAATTTTTTACACACAAGCTAAGAAAACAAAACCCCATGCATAGGTCCAAAGGAGGGTCAAATGATTTAGATAGCCTTCAAAACAACCAAAAAAAGAAAAATGAAAATAAATTAAAAAACCCTTTTTCTGCACTTACCAGCAAAGCATTTGGAACAGAGATTCATAGTCTTGCTGGACCTGGGGCAAAAAAAAAGAAAAGAAAGAAAGAAGAGCTAAAAATTCTGTATCACTCTAATTAAAACATAAGATGTCTAAAATGTAGGCAAAGAATTTCTTGGCCAGGCAACTGAACTAAGATACTAATAAATTAATAAGAAGTCCCTAGCTAGCTACCCGCCCCACAAAACAGAAACAACAAAAATGAAAACACTTTTTATTAAACCTATGAGTTAGCCAATGCTTTATTTATTGTGGTTAGCAGCTCATGTAGCACCAAGTTCAGAAATATCATAATATGCCCAGAAGATGGCACAGGAGTCAATTTATCCCATATGATTACCACATTCCCCCGTTCAAACTGGAATATATGCCACAAAGTTATCCCTATAAACAATGAAAATTTTGTTTGTAAAGGGGTAAAACTTTCTCCTCATGTATACACTTATTTATCTCTATAATATCACTTGAACTTTTATCTGGTCTTTCCTCTCATTCTTGTCCTATTTCAGATCCTAGTCACATTATAACCTTATTGTTTAAAATTCTTTTTTCAGATGCTCCCAATCAAATTACTTTTCATGTTCTTTTACCCATTAATATTGCTACAATTCACTGAATACTAACTTAGATGGGCATTTAACACACATTCTTACTAATTTTCCCAACACCACTAAGAAGGCTAGTACCATATTGCTTTGCTCCTAAAATGTACTTTTTAAAAAATCACATTAGCATTTCTGTAACCAGGAAACACAATTGGCTACAAGTGATGAATAATTTAATAAGGAAATGTTTCCCCCGCCATGTTACTAAATTGAGAAGATCTTAAAAGTCAAAGACATAGAGTCTCATCCCCATTAGACAGGTGAGCAGCCTGCCCCAGGTCACAAACCTAGGAACTGTACAGTGATATCTGACCTTGGGTCTGAGCTAATTCCAAAAGCCAACCAACCATCCTTTGTTCACAACACAGCACCTGGCACCACACGGCAGCCCAAGGACTACATAGCAGGTAATCAGTAATGACCTCTCTGTTAAAGTCATCTCACTGTTGCTTCCCCTACTGATCCTCTCTCAAGTGGACTCATTCTTACGGCTCCTTCTTCCAAAAACCTCCTAGAATACTCTATGTTGGACAAGCTGACCTATTTACTGCTCATTCCTCAGCAACACCCCTTCCAATATCTGAGCCTTCGACCAGAATTTCACCCACAAAGAGAACAGTCCAACTTTATTTTGCCTTCTTTACTAAATTTTACAATTAAAGAAAAGTCTCCCACAGGAAATATACCCTGACAACTATGATAGTTTTCCCACGTGCTAGAATCCAAGCCCTAACAGTAATTGTCACAGAGTGACAGGAGTGTGGGAAGAGGATCATTATTTCTCTTACCCAAAAGAGATTTGTGTCAACAAGTAGATATTCCTTTAGAATTCTGCTTAATATAAACTCATCAAAGGCAATGAGGAAAATTACATATCAATAAATAAAAATGAACAGATGAAGAGATGTGTTAACGGTGGCATCTAACACTTATTACATGCCTGAATTGTGGTGGGCATAATACCAGATGCCTTCAACTCCATTTACCAATGAGCAAACAGAGGCCCCAAGAAGGTATATAACTTGCCAAAGATTACAGAACTATTAAATGAATTAATCTGGTCTAACTCCAAAGCCTGTGTTCTTTTCACCATGCTAAACTAAGGCCTCTGCTCTAATATGGAAGGGCACTGAGAGACACACATCAGTCCCAAACCAGCACTCTGGTAGTTTGTGAGAATGGTCCCACAACTAAAAATTTAGTCTATGGTAATCAAGTCAGCTTCCTGAGAAAGTAAAGTCTCCTATCTGGAGGAAGCACAACCCCTGTCCCAACCCCCCAACACCAATCCAAGACTCCCAGTCATTTCAGTTCCAACATAAGGAAGAAATGGGAATGAAGGGATTCCTTTGTTGCTAGAATTCCGCCCGCCCCCCGCCCCCCCCCCCCCGAGAAGCAGGTCCCTTTCTAAAGCAGGCACTATCTCTTGTCCATGCAGTGTCACCAACAGCCAGATGTAACTCACATATCATCTCTGCTACTCTCCACTGTGCAGCAGGAATCACGGAAAGCCTGCAGAGAGAGCAGCTCAGCATCAAGTGTGCTAGTTTTAACATCTGCGTTTCACAAAGCTGATAAAAAAAATGGTAAAATAGCATTTTTCTCAGAGTCCCCTTGATCTCTCTTCAGATAGTGTATGTATTTAAAATGTCCACCATACCTATATATTACCTAAATGATATCCAATCCATGTTCTGAGCAGGAATTTTACAGCAACATGGTTATCAATCAGGTTATGATAGAAATAATATAGCTACTGACATTACTCAAAACAGAGATGTTTTAAATCCGAAATAAACCAGATTTTGGCTACTGAAATAACAGTCACTGCTAAACAATGCCAACTTGGATCACAGGGATCAACAATGAACCCAAAGAAACTGGCAGAGGCTTCTGAGAACTCTGATCCTTTCTCATGTCCAACATGTGAAACTTGAAGCTAACCACAGGCATACAATTACTGAGTACCTAAAGAAAAGCAGTGGGATCAACTTGCACAGTCTTGGGACAAGATGACAGGTGTTGTCTACGTGGCAACAAGCATGAAAGTAGAAATGATTCTCTTTTGTTTCTACTGCTCCAAAGAAACTACTAATTGAGATCTCCATGTTTCTAAAACTAAGGGGTAGCAGGTTGAATAATGGCTACTCAAACATATAAAGTCCCTGGAATTTGTAATGTTTAGAAGTTATCTTATTTGGAAAAAGAGTCTTGGTGGATGAATTAAGAATTTTGAGATGGGATTACCCTGGATTATCCAGGCAAGCCCTAAATGACATCACAAGTGTTCTTGTTAAGACACAGGCAAAAAATGTTCTTGTAAGGGAGCAAGTGGCAAAGGGAGTTTAGAGAGACACACAGAGGAGAAGGCCATGTGAAGATGGAGGCAGAGACTGGAGAGACACGGTCAAAAGCCCAGGAATGCTGGGGCAGCCCCTGGAAGCTGGAAAAGGCAAGGAATGGATTCTCCCCCTGAGCACCCTTGAAGGGAAAAAAGCCCTTTTGGACCTTCAGCCTCCAGAACTTTGAGAGAATAAATTTGTTCTTCTAAGCCACCAAATTTGTGGCAATTTGTTACAGCAGCCTCAGAAAACTAATATACAAGGGTTACGTCTCCGATCTCATCATATTCCCTCTCAGTAGCATTCAACCAGATCCATACTTCTGTCTGGAAAACTCTCTTCTTTCACCTTCATGTCGCTCAGGTTGTAGATCAATCAACCCTCCTCTGCCCCAGTTTTCCTCCCATGTAACTGCTTCCTTTTAGCCACCTCTGCTGCTACTCCTCCTCTGCCAAGACCTTTATTTGGAGTCCCCAAGACTCATTCCTCGTTACCTCTATTTCTCATTTAGTGATCCCATGCAGATCCATAGCTTTAAATACTGTATCTATGGGTATGCATGGTCACGCAGAGTGGTATAAAGGACACTGGAGACTCACAAGGGGGTAGGTAGGGGTGAGGAGGGAGGGATGAATAATTACTTATTGGGTAAAATGTACACTACTTGGGTGATGGATACACCAGAAGCCCAGACTTCAGCACTGTATAATAATACATCCACGTAACAAAAAACCACTTGTACTCCCTAAATCAACTGAAATTTAAAAAAAAAAAATCATGTATCTATACACTAAAGACACAAATGTTTACCTTCTTCAATCCCCAAACTCTTCCAAACTCATATATGTCTATTCAACATCTCAAAAGCAGCCCAAACTCATTATTTCAAATTATAATTCTCAGAATTTCCACTAAACTTGCCTGACCCATGTCGTCTTATCTAATGTTATAAACACCTTCTTCCCAGTTGCTCCACTTAAATACCTAAAAACTGTCTCTGATTTCCCTCCTTCCTGCAGTCCCCTATATACAATACTCAGCAAGAGCCACTGGGTCTACTTCTAAATAGACCTCAAATCTATGTATTATACTTCTCTCCTTCCTCAGTGCTTCTACAATGGCCACCATTAACTCTCACCTGGACCCCTGTAAATGACTTTTTACTGGTCTCCCCATTCCCATTCTTGCCCTCTTACAATGATTTTTCACATAGCAGTTAGATCATGCTATTTTTCTGCACCATCCAACAATTTCCTATTACACTGAGTATAAAATCCAAATTTTTACCAAAGACTGGAAATCCCCTTATGATCTGACTCCACCTACCTCCCCTCTTCCTCTTTTACATTTTGCCCCTCATTCACCATATTCCAACCATGCTTGCCTTTTTTGTTTCCACAATGTATTGCAGAGCTCTTGCGCATGTTGCTCCCTCTACTCCCCAATCATTGTAAGCCTATCTCTTTCTTGTCACTTACGTACTAGTTCAAACCCCTCAGTAACTTTCCCTTGACCACTCAATTTAAATCAGTTCCTCTTCCTATTTTCTTTTCTTTCACAATACATCATTCTTTGATATCTCACCATGCGCCTGCCTGCTTGTTGACTATCTTTCACCAGTACAAGGTACACCAAAGATACTCTTGGTCACTCTCGTTTGGTATTTAAAGGACAAGCAATAAATATAATAAATACTTATTAAACGAAGAAATGAATTAGTTCTCTCCTAAAGGCATGAACCATAAAATATCTAAGTAGATTTCCAAAATACATTTTGTAGAGGTCACTCAAACACCAGCTAGAAGACAAGGCCTCTACAATTCCTATGGCTGTCAGCCTGTCATCTCTCTAGAGCTCTGTCACAATGCATTTCCTACAACTGGTAGATAATGCCACCCTATGTATCTGGCCAGATTTGTCATTCAGGAGATAACAGGTGGCAGACACTTTCAGAAGGTACTTTCCAATGAGATGGGAGTTAGAAAGCAGCTTAAATTTTTTTCTTCTTTCAATAAATAATGTTTAAGAATATTTTCCAATTTTGAAAGTACACACCCCTGGTATGAAGTTTAGAAAAACATAAATATATAAGCAGAAACTAAAAATCATTTATAATTCTACCTCCCCAAAATAAGAATTATTTTGGAATACTTACCTTTATATGCATACTTCATAATTTATTATAGTTAACAGTACCAGTAAAGTTGTATGGTATGTTCACAGGTATTCATTTTATTATGCTTTGTACCTTATTACATTACATACAGTCACACACCACATGACAAGTTCTCACCTCCGTGAAAAACAGACCACATACGCAACAGTGTTCCCATAATATTATGATGGAGCTAAAAACTTCCTATTGCCTAGTGACATCATAGCTGTCATGTAATGTCCATGGAGCAATGCATTACTCACGGGTTCGTGGTAATGCCAGTATAAACAAATCTGCCAGTCACATAAAAGCAGCACATACAATTATGTACAGCACATAAAACTTAATAATAAGAGAATGTGTACTGGTTTGTGTATTTATTATACTATACTTTTTTGGAAGGGGGGAGGGTCTCACCCTATTGTCTAGGCTGGAGTGCAGTGGCCTGATCATAGTTCACTGCAGCCTTGAACTCCTGCGTCTCCCTATGTTGCTCAGAGTGGTCTCAAACTCCTGGCCTCAAGGGATCTATGATCCTCTCACCTCGGCATCCGAAAGTGGTAGGACCACAAGTGTGAGCCACTGCGCCTGGCCTGTATTTTTACCATTATTTTAGTGTTTTCCTATTTATTAAAAAAAAAAGTTAACAGTAAAACAGCCTCAGGCAGGTCCTTCAGGAGGTATTCCAGAAGACACTGTTATCATAGGAGATGACAGCTCCATGCCTGAAGACCTACCAGTGAGAAAAGAAGGGAAAGGGAAACACAGTAATATTAACGATACTAACCCTGTATAGATAGGCCTAAGTTAATGTGTGCCTTTGTGTCTTAGTTTTTAACAAATAAGCTTAAAAGGTAAAAAATAAAATTAAGAAATTTTTAAATGGAAAAAAGCCTGTAGAATAAGGATATAAGGAAAATACTGTTGTATAGTTATATATTTGTGTTTTAAGCTAAGTATTATTATAAAAGAGTCAAAAGTTTAAAAAATCTTTAAAGTTTCTAAAGTATAAAGGCTAAGGTTAATTTATTATTGAAGAAAGAAAAAAATTTTTATAAATTTAGCACAGCCTAAGTGTACAGAGTTTATAAAGTCTACATTAGTGTAATGTCCTAGGCCTTCACATTTACTCACCATTCACTCACTCATTCAGTCCTGAAAGCTCTATTTATGGTCAGTGCACTATACAGGTGTACCATTTTTTATCTTTCATACAGTATTTTTACTGTGCCTTTTCTATGTTTAGACATACAAATACTTATCTTTGTGTTACAATTGCCTACAGTATCCAGTACAGTGACAAGCTGTACAAGTTTGTAGCCTAGGAGCAATAGGCTACATTTATAGCCTAAATGTGCAGTGGGCTCTACCATCTAGGTTTGTGCAAGTATACTTTATGATGTTCAACGTTGTTTGTACAATGACAAAATCCCTCATATTTCTCACAGTATGTCCCATCATTGAGCAAACACATGAGTGTATTCTTTTGTATATATCAAAAACTTCATAAAGAAATGTAAAATGAAAGCATATAGATTTCATTTTACACTAACATTTAATATTCCTCCTATCATTAAATATTCCTCAAAAACATTTTTGTTTTTCTGTAATAATCCATTACATACTAATACTATTATTTAGTCACACTCTTACTTTTGGATGTATAATCTTTTGTCCCAGGTTTTTTTCTATTATAAATATTGCAATAATGAGCATTTTGGAACTTAAATCTTTGATCATAAACCTGTGTCTTAATGACTTTCTTTAAAACTGATTCTGGAAAGGAGAATTTATTAGATGAAAAAGTATGATTTTGGTAAGTATTACGATATTACTTTCCAATAAGTTCTATATACTTTTTTCAATACACCCTTACCACCATTGAGTATTTTTACTCTTATATCTTTGCTTGATGGGAGAAATGATTATCTCAGTAAATATGTTTTCTTCTTAAAAATGTTTTTCAATTTTGAAGGAAATTAATATTTTGAAGAAGAATAAATTAGCCTTCAGGCTAATTCATCTTGGGGAATTAAGTAACATTACTAATTCCTGGGAATTCTAGAAACATCCTATTTAAAATATTTTCCCAACACACAAGCTACTATCTCTTCCCACTCAGGGAAAAACATACACGGCAGGCCCCCAAAAAACTATTTTAATATAAATATGGAAATAAAAAACAACCCTGTCACCGTATCAACATTCCTCAACAACCACTTGTTCCCTCCATTCCACCTCACCCCCCATCAACAGTAAGGAAGAACCTGGGGCACAAGAAAAATAAAAAAGAGTAAAAAGAAAATCAGCACCAGCACATAAATATGCCAAGCCCTTCTAGTCTTACTATCCCTAAACTTCTCTAGATTAGACATGGATCATAAAACCAAAAACACCTAGACTACAAAGAAATTTCCTTCTTAAATGAAGGGAACCAATCTGTAAAAACTCATCTGTAAATACCAGTCTGTAAAAACACAATCTGTAAAAATTACTCACATTTCCTTATTCAACCTATTTTAAGAATCCAGAAGGAAGGAAGAGGAGGGAAGGGTAAGAGAACAGAGGGAAGGAGAAAGGGGAGAGGAGGAGCGGGTAAAAGAGGGAAAGGAAAAACAAACCACAATTATCTACTCCACTCTAAAAATCATTTCACTTGCCTTAGAGGTAAGATTAGATGATTAAAGACTAGTAACATCTGCCTGCCACCACCTACATTTACAGCCACAAAGTCTAACTTCCTAAAACAGCTAGGAAGCAGCAAACAACTCTACTAAAATCATCACTCTCTGCTCAGGCAAACAAGAAAAAGGCCAGTTCAAATACATGACTTCCTAGCTGGCATTGACAAAGGAGGCTTTCAATGGTGCAACCAGCCTGTCAGAACTGTTGCACATCGCTCTAAATCATTCAAACAATATCTGCAAAGTTTTCTTTTTAAGGAAACATTACAAAGGAAAAGAGAGGAGTTGTTAATAAGGGGAATTAGTTTCTAGAATGTAGCAATATGGCACCTGCTCACTTTAAAAAGCAATTTCAATGTAACAATTTAGATTCTAGGTGGGTTATTATAATTGTCAATATTGAGGTTATTGTAATTACCAGTGTTTTAACATCTTACACCCAAATTCAATGACACCAGAGCATAGGTCCCTGATTTTGTGTGTTTAAGTCCTCACACTAAAAGATACACTGTAGAGACAGATGTAAAATAAGTCACATTATCATCGTGGCCCTGTACGCATTACTAAAAACTTGCTCCAGGCAGGGCACGACTGCTCACAGCTGTAATTCTAGCACTTTGGGAAGCCCAGGCAGGGGGATAAAGTGAGGCCAGGATTTCAAGACCAGCCTGAACAACATGGCAAGACCCTGTCTTCTACAAAAAACAGAAAAATTAGCTGGGTGTGATGGGATGTGGCTGTAGTCCCAGCTATTTAGGAGGTTGAGACAGGAGGATCACTTGACTCAGGCATTTCAGGTTGCAGTGAGCTATGATGATACCACTGCACTCTACCCCAGGCAATAGAGTAAAAACCCTGTCTCAAACAACAACAACAACAAAACACACAAACAAAAACCTTAGTCCAACACCATCTAACAATTATAAACAAGATGAGGCATGGCCATCAAAATAAACTACTCAAAAGAAGGAGAATAAAAATTAAATATATGAAAGCCCTTGTAAAAAGTAGAAAAATACTATGAACTGAATAAAAACGCCAAATAATTTTTCCACATAAGAGAAAGTAATGAGACTATCAACTCTAACACACCTTGTATATACAGTGGTTGCAGTGACAGGGAGGGAAAGAAGGAGAGATGGAGGGAAGAAAAAAGTTCAAAAATTTCTGGAAGTGAGAAATCCAAGCCTACAGTCATGTCCAGGTAAATGGTGTTTGGGATTTCAAAAGAGGAAGACCTCATCAGTGAAATCACAGTCCCAGAGGTCTATGAAATGGCTGAGACAGTAAAGTTCTCAACACTAGGCAGAAACACTGAGGTATGGAAAGATGTCAAGCAACACTAGTGCTAGATGCTTTGTTTGTCAAGGTTATTATACCTGGCAATTTTTTTTTTTTGGGGGGGGAGGGGAGGTAACAACTTTAAATACAGATTTAATTTTTTTTTTTTTTTTTTTTTTTTAGACAGAATCTCACTCTTTGCCCAGGCTAGAGTGAGTGCCGTGGCGTCAACCTAGCTCACAGCAACCTCAAACTCCTGGGCTCAAGCGATCCTTCTGCCTCAGCCTCCCGGGCAGCTGGGACTACAGGCATGTGCCACCATGCCCGGCTAATTTTTTCTATATGTTTTTAGTTGGTCAATTAATTTCTTTCTAATTTTAGTAGAGATGGGGTCTCGCTCTTGCTCAGGCTGGTTTCGAACTCCTGATCTTGAGGGATCCGCCCGCTTCGGCCTCCCAGAGTGCTAGGATTACAGGCGTGAGCCACCGTGCCCGGCCAATACAGATTTAATTTTAAATACAGGTTTAATACTTATTTCTTGAGAGGGCTCTCACAATTAAAAGAAGTAGCTGCTATTGAAGAATGCCTTTGAAGATCATCTAGAATGCAATTCAGTAAAAGGCTTGAAAAGTGAGGAAGATCAGAAAGGACATCAAAATGATATCAGGCAACTCTTCTAATGCCACATAAACGGATTCTGTAGTGTGGGGTAAATATTCCAGTGATAGCAACATTTACAGATTTTTAAAGTGTTCTATCTTAAATAACTTGGAAGCTGAAAAAGAAAGCAAACATGATATCCTCCAAAAACCCACAGTCAATAACTTTAAAAGTAGTTTTGGTAAATATTAATGATATGTCTGTGAAGAGATGGAGAACCTGAATAAATTTGTTCATAAAATAAGTGTGAAAAAAGTAATATTTTAAAATTTATTTAGGGTAAAATCGGTGAACGAATATATGAGATTTCTCTTTTTTTACAACTGCATGTGAATCTATAATTATCTCAAAGTGCTTAAAGATTTTAAAAGTATATATGTGCAATTAATAAATATTTTAATTATTTCATCTATACCCCCTAAAAGTTTCTGTATTCAAGTTCACCAAAACATTTTCCTTTTTCTTATTGAGAAAAAGAAAGGGTACTTTATATCTATCTCTTCATATGCAAATATATTACACTTTAGGAAATTCAAACCCTATACAGAGTAGAAATAATGCTCAGAATTCACTGTTGTAGTAGAAAAAACAGGAAAAAGGATTAAGTCACTGCTGTCCTGCTACCTAAAGAAATCATATACAACCTGATAATTAATTAAATATTTGGTTTAATCTATTCCCAACCATCTTATACATTTTTTCAAGAAGTCTCTATCAGGGTGGGAAAAAAGAAAAAAAAATAATTCTCTATCAATCCAGGGAACTTTCTGGAGTGATAAAAATATCTTGATCTGGGTGATAATTACATGGGTGTATACATTTGTCAAAATTAAGTTAAACATATAAGATTGTGCACTTTACTATATGTAAGTTACAGCTTAAATAAATACTTTTGTTATAAAAAATAAATTGAAAATATCCTACACTACATTAAGTAGTTCTATTGGTCTGTCACTAAGGCATTCTTCACATTGCTATGAAGACAAAACACAGAAGACTTCCCAACCATCTAGTATGAGAACAAAAATCTGAGAATTAAACAGAGAACAAAAAATTTGAGATAACAATGAGGTATTTCCTGATATTATTTTTCTCCTGGCTAGCCATGCTGCTTCTGAGAATGGGTGGAGTTGGGGGACCACTACATTTATGGAGGTCAAAGTGCTTATTCTCAAATAGTGGTCAACATAATTAAATAGCTATGAAACTTTTGCAATGGGCTAATAATTATATTGAAAGAATCACTTCTTCTAAAGCAAAATACTGAGCTCAGCATTTTCTATCATCTTTAAGACCATTATTACATAAAAACTGTTCAAGAATTACATATATACCTGTCCTACCCAAGTGGCAAGTATTTCTGCTTCATCCTGACAAAGTGTGCATTTACCTACTCTCATTGTTAAGATAATTTAGGATTGCACAGAGGCATTCACTTATCCATATTTATGGAAAATTATTAAAATAGATCAAAGGCAGGATAATTTTAATGAAAGATGAAAAGTAAACCTAAAGTATCATTATTAGATATTTTTCTGTCAGAAAATGAGACACAAGCCTGGGCCATGACAGAAGTGCAAGGGTTCAAACTATTCATACAAGGTTAAACGGGTTAGGAAGGGTAGCTGTGTGGCTAAGAAAGAAAAGCACAAGCTACTTTTAGCAGTTGGAAAATATCCAAGTAAGTTCACATCATTCAGGTAAGATACAAGTACCAATAGAACATCTACTCAATACGATGGAGGAGAAAATATCTACGAATATATATACATAAAAAATTGAAATGTACCAGTAATAACATTGACATTTTCAAAAAATATCGTTTGTACTTCAACAGCACCTTTCATTTGCTCATTCCAAACATTATACCTTATATCAATTCTCCTAGGACATTCTCAGGGAGTACACGAAAGGTTCAGGAGGATACCATACCTACCCTTGAAGCTAGATGAGGAATGGTTGAAAGACAACAGCAGAGGAAACTGCTTTCCTTATTCCTAGTCCAATGCTCATTGACAAATAAGTTCAAAGTTCAAAATACTCATTTCCTATTTTAATCATTCATCACAAATACAAGATGGACTAAAATCTGTAAAAGAAAATTCTCCATGTGATCAACCTTACCAGTTATAACCTCCAGTAGAGAGAAACAGAAGAAAACTTGAGTACATTCTATCTCTGCCTCCACAAGACTTAAAATATTCCTATTCTACAATCATGAAAGATTCTATTGCTTCTTTTTGTATCATATTTCATTGCCTCCCAACCATTACAATCATAAACATCTAATGTCTAACTCTTATATCCCTCCCACTGTTGTAAACTCCTTTATAATTTTGTCATCAGTGTAAAAACACAAGCTGCTACAAGGGTAGTAGTAAGAGCAGTGACCTTGGAGGATATGGTTTGGCCCAAATGCATGACCCCGTGTCTGGCTTTTTTACCCATTAAAATAAAGTGAGTTACTCAGACCAGTGACCACTGACTTTCGATGAATCTATGATCACACAGTGATATACAGTAGTCCCCTCTTATCAGACAGGGATACATTCTGAGATTCCCTAAGTGAATGCCTGAAACCATAGATGGTACCGAAACCTACATACACTATGTTTTCTCCTATATATAAAAATTTCCTAATTTATAAATTAGGCACAGTAAAAGATGAACAATAACTAATAGAACAGTTATAATAATATGTTAACATCCCTACTCTTGCACTTTGGGGTCATTATTAAGTAAAATAAGGCTTACCTGAACACAGCACTGACATACCGAAACAGTCTACCTGACGGCTAAGTGACTAACAGGCCAGTAGCACATATAGAGGGTGGATATGCTGGACAAGCGGATGATTCACGACACAGGCATAAGAGAGTCGAATGGCATGAGATTTCATCACACTACTCAGAACAGTGTGAATTTAAAACTTACAAAGTTTTACCTTGGGAGTTTCTATTTAGTATTTTCAGACTATGGTTCACTGTGGGTAACTGACACTACAGGGTGTGAAACCATGGGTAAGTGGAGGACTACTGTAATCAGATACAGGCAGGCATATCTCCTTTTATAGCACTCTGATTTACTGCACTTCACAGATACTGCATTTTTTACAGATGAAGGTTTGTGTCAGTTCTGCGTAGAGTAAGTCTACCGGCGCCATTTTTCCAAGAGCATGTGCTCACTTTGTGTCCCTGTGTCACATTTTGGTTGTTCTCACAATATTTCAAACTTTTTCATTATGTCTGTTATGGTGATCTGTGATCAGTGTGCTCTTTGATGTTACTATTGTCATTGTTTTGGGGCACCACAAACTACACCCATGTAAGACAGGAAACTTAGTCAATAAATATTGTGTGTGTTCTGACTGCTCACTGCCAACAGGCTGTTCCCCAACTATTGTCCTCTCCTTGAGCCTCCCTATTCCATGAGACACAACAATATTAAAATTAGGCCAATTATGCTACAATGGCCTGTAAATGGAAGGAAGAGTCATATGTCTCTCACTTTAAATCAGTAGGTAGAAATAATTAAGCTTGGTGAGGAAGGCATGTTGAAAGCTGAGACAGGCGGAAAAATAGGCCTCTTGAATCAGTTAACCAAATTTTGAATGCAAAGGAAAAGTTCTCGAAGGAAATTAAAAGTGCTACTCCAGTGAACACACAAATCATAAGAAAGACAAACAGCCTTATTGCTAATGTGGACAAGGTCTGAGTGGTCTGGACAGAAGATCAAACAGCCACAACATTCTGCCAAAGCCTAATCCAGAGCAAGGCCCCAACTCTCTTCAGTTCTATGAAGGGTAAGAGAAATGAGGAAGCTGCAAAAGGAAAGTCTAAAGCTAGCAGAGGTTGGTTCATGCAATTTAAGGAAAGAAGCCATCTCCAAAATATAAAAGTACAAACTAAAGCAGCAAGTGCTGATGGAGAAGGTGCAACAAGTTATCCAGAAGATCTAGCTGAAGATCTAGCTACACTAAATAACAGATTTTCAATGTATACAAAGCAAACTTATATTGGAAGAAGATGCCATCAAGGACTTTCACAGCTAGAGGGGAGAAGTCAATGCCTAGCTTGAAAAATTCAAAGGACAGGCTGACTCTCTTGTTAGGGGTTAATGCAGCTGGTAACTTTAAGTTACCATTTTGAAAATCCCAGAGCCCTTTAAGAATTATGCTAAATCTACTCTGCCTCAGCTCTATAATGTACAACAAAGCCTAGATGACAGCACATCTGTTTACTTTTTGGTTTAGTGGCTATTTTAAGCTCACTGTTGAGACCTACTGCTGAGGAAAAAAAAGATTCCTTTCAAAATATTATTGCTCACTGACAATGTACCTGGTCACCGAAGAGCTCTGACAGTGATGTACAAGGAGATGAATGTTGTTTTTGTGCCTGCTAACACAACAATCATTCTGCAGCTCATGAATCAAGAAGTAATTTCAACTCTCAAGTCTTATTAAAGAACAGATTTCATAAGCCTATAGCTGCCACAGATAGTGATTCTTGGGACGGATCTGGGCAAAGTCTTCTGGAAAGAATTTACCATTCCAGATGCCATTAAGAACATTTATGATTCATGGGAGAGGTCAAAATATTAACAGAAATTTGGAAGTTGATTCCAATCCTCATGGCTGACTTTGAGAGCTTCAAGAGTTCAGTGGGGGAAGTCACTACAGTTGTGGTAAAAACAGCAAGAGAATTAGAATTGGAAGGAAGCCTCAAGATGTGACAGAATTGCTGCAATCTCATGATAAAACTTGCATGGATGAGGAGCTGCTTCTTATGGATAAGCAAAGAAAGTGGTTTCTTAAGGTGGAATCTACTCCTGGTAAAAATACTATGAACACTGTTGAAATGACTACAAAAGATTTAGAATATTCCATAAACTTAGCTGATATAGTAGGGGCAGGGTTTGTAAGGACTTACTCCAATTTTGAAAGAAGTTCTACTGTGGGTAAAAACATTACCAAACAGCATCACATGCTACAGAGAAATCTTTTGTGAAAGGAAGATGCAAAAGCACCACTGACACTTATTTAACAAGTTTTCTTAGCACTTGGGGATTTTTTTGTACTATCACTTATATAATACAAAAACCCTAGTTCCATACTGAATTTCCACAGCTATTTACTTTCCTTAAGAAATTATCTTACCCTGATCCAGCTAAATGTCATACTATGTATGTTCACCTTTTCTAAACCATCAGATAGTCTGAATTTTAATCAAGTTTTCTACTGAGCCACCTATCCCATCCAATTTGATGTCATTCACAAACTTAATGAGCATACTCTGCTCTCATCTAAAACTGTGATGGAAATATAATAAAAAGCACTGTGCTCAAGATTCAGCAGACAGAATTCAACTTAGACTGCACAGTACCCCTCCCCAGTGCTGAGGACTGGTGCTGAGGATTGGCTAATTGTTCTCAGAGGACTTTGATAGTCCTGGGTCAGTCTACCATCTTAGCCATAAAACTTGCCACCCCTCACAAACATCTGTCTAAACCATCACCAAAAAAACAAGATGAAGGGCTATAAGTTGGCAGAAAAAAAGATCCGTAATAAACAACCTACAGTAGATAGTTGCCCTTAGTGCCTCAAGATGGTGAATCTGCAGCACCATCCTCTTCTTCAAATACAACAGAAATTTTCTTGGCAAGACTCTACTCAACTGGCTATATTAACCTATGCTATTGAGACCCCCATAAAACACATGACATAACTACAGCTTGCCAAGCACTCTTTCAAGCTGAATGTCTATCAAGATCCAGTTTTTTGTTCACAGGTTTCTGTGTATCATTATAAAATTATGCCTGTTTTACTTGTTACTGCAATTACATAATTTAATTAATTATGACCTAAACCAGTAAGTGCAAAAAGAAAGCATTATTTCTATGAAATCTATGTTGACTATTTTGAATAGATTAAAAGACATTGTTGCTATTAAGAGGGAAAAAAAAGATGCTGGCATATTAAGCATGGCCAAGACAACTTGAGGTCTGGGGAACAAATATAAAAATCTAGAAAGATTATACAATGCAAACAATCAACACAGTGAAGAGACAACCTACAGTTGGGAGGAGATATTGCAAACAATACTTTTTTTTTTTTTAAGACAGGGTCTCACTCTGTCACCCAGACCAGCGGCATCATCATAGCTAACTGCAACCTCAAACTCCTGGGCTCAAGTGATCCTCTTGCCTCAGCCTCCTGCCTCCTCCTCTCTCCCCTCTTCCCCCAATAGCTGGTACTGTAGGCCTGCAGCTGCGAATCATACTTCTGATAAGGGGTTCATATCCAAAATATATAAGGGACTCAAAACAACTCAATGGCAAGAAAACTTAATATTTCAAATGGGCAAGAGACCTGAATAAACATTTCTCAAAAGAAGACATGCAAATGCCCAACAGGTACATGAAAAAATGTTCAACATCACTAATCATCAGGGAAATGCAAATTAAAACCACAATGAGTTATTACCTCACTCCTATAAAAATGACTATTATCAAAAAGACAAGAGGTAGGTGTGGCAAGGATGTAGGAAAAAAGGGAACGCTTGTACACAATTGGTAAGAATGAGTACACCCAGTATGGGAAACAGTAAATTAAAATTAAAAATAGAGCTACCATATATGATTCTGCAATTACAGTTCTGGGTATATATCCAAAGGAAATAAAATCACTATGTTTAAGAGATATCTGCACTCCTGTTAGAGTAGGAGATTAGGAGACAGGGCTGAGACCAGACACAGGAGCTTGCAGAGTAGTGCAGGTGTAAAAGTAAACAACCCTCAGGCAGAACCTAACTAGGGGGCCTGATAACCACAGGCAAGAATGGGCTTCAATCCAGCTTGTCAGCTATCTCTGTCATCTTGCATTAACTACAGCTAATTATCATATCATTTACATAGTGATTTTAAAATTTCTCAGCCCTTGAAATCGCCATGACATTTCCAAAACAACTTATAAAGTACAAAAATGGGAGGGAACCCAATTCTAGGAATTACTACCCAAATTCTTTGTAAAAGCCAATCTTTGGATATTCCTTCCCCCAATTAGCAAGACTTCAAAAGACCAAAAACTACTTCCTCCCATGCAGCTGCTCTTTTCAAGTCTGCCCACCGGGTGCCCGTCCTCTCTCTCTAAGAAGGTACTTCGCTTTCAACCTTTCAATAAAAAGCTGCTTGCTTGAGTTACGTAGTGCATTCTGAAATTCTTTTCTCAAGGATCACCAATAACGTGGAAAAACCTACCCTCAGAAGCCGCTAACACTTTATTTTATTTTTCAAACTAAAAAGTTGGAGGATGTTCACATAAAGACTTATATATGAATGTTCATTAATGCGTAATAGCTAAACACTAGAAACAATCCAAATGCCCGTCAACTGGTAAATGGATAAATAAAATGTGATATTATCCAAGGAATGGATTTAAAAAAAAAAGAACTATGCATGTTCACTGTAGCATTATAGCCAACTCATGAAATCAACCTAAGTGTCCATCAATGGATAAATGGATAAAGAAAATATGGTGTATATGCACAATAGACTACTATTCTGCCTTTAAAAAGAAGGAAATCTTTTGACTCGTGACAACATGATGAGCCTGCAAGACATTATGCTAAGTGAAATAAGCCAGACACAGACAGACTTATCTCAATTATATGTAGAATGTAAAAGAGTCTAACCCATAGAAGCAGAGAGTAGAATGTGGGAAAGGGGGAGTGTAGATGCTGGTCAAAAGATACAAAATTTCAGTTATGCAATAGAGAGGAGTAAATTCAGAAGATCTATTGTACAATGTGGTGATTATACTTAATAACAATGTATACTTGAAAACTGCTAAGAAATTTTTAATGTTCTCACCACAAAAATATTACATAGGTGAGGTAATAGATCTGTTAATTAGCCTGATTTAGCCATTCTACAATTTATACATCTATCAAAATGTTATACACAATAAACATGTAATTTTCATTTTTCATAATAAAAAGTCTTAACTAAACTTTTAGAAAGAGTACTCCCTCAGATTGCTTTATATATGTCTTTAGATTCTCATACAACCAAAACTGAACATTATTATTAACATAACACTTAGGCACTTATGCGCCAGCCACCAGCAGGATTAAATGAGCTAATCATGTAAGCTAGTGTGTGTTTGACAATTGCTAGTTCACTGCTATTATTACCTGCATTATGCAAATGGGGAAACTAAGGCACCTAAGAGTTAAATAACTTGCCTAGGTTCCCACGTTAGTAAAAGGCAGAGAATGAGGGTTCCAGCCCAGAAGGCCTGGTCCCAAAGGCCATACTCCTACTATGCTATCACAGATGATGTATTATTTGTGTGGCTTATGCACAAATAATGTATAGCTCTCAAGTCAGTTGACTGATACACAAAGTAAAGGTCTTAGGCCTACATTTAAAAAAGCAAATCATGTAAATTTATGTTTTAAATTAAACTAAACATTCAAGTTTTTTAATATTGCAGGCTTTAACACATTTTTTTACTTACCTACCAGTCTCATCAATTTGAATGAGTGACTTTTGTTTTACACACGTCCCATGTTCAGGAGCAAGGCAGTCACAAACCACAATGATAGAACAAATATTAACAGCTTCACATTAATTACTGATACTACTGATATACCATAGTCCCTTTTCCCAGGAAAAGAAAGAAAAGTATTTACAGGCTTAAATGTAACATTCTGAGATTCTACCCATGATTATTCAGCACCACTACAGTATGAGCAATTTCAGAAGTACGGAGGACAAACATACAACTCTACCAAAAGCTTTAAAAAAACCTGCAAAAGAATCAAACCTATGAGTTTATTTACTATGGAGAAAGCCTTCCACCTTAGTGGATTTCATTAATTTCTCTATCATCTTACTGAGTGCTACACTGCAATCAAATATAACTGTAAAAATCAAAAGTAACTTCTAAAACAAAATCCATCTCCATATCCTTACTTATTACCACAATAAATTCATAAGTAAATTCCTCTCTGAAACCTAAGTACAAACTACAAGTCAAGGAGACATCTGGAGTATGTTTACTAAAGTACAGAAACCTAAGGAGAGGATGTAAAATGTCTCTTCAACCAGTATACAATTTAGGAAGTCATTTTTTAAAAGCATTCTATGCAGCCCCCAATGTAGTAATTAGTTCAAGCAATGGACACTGAAGCAATTATGTAAAAGGTTATTGAAGAACGAGATACCACATGGTCTCAAAGTTTCATCCTACAAACTACTTACTAAATTATTAATACAAAGAGAAAGTCATACCTTTAGGAATTTGGCATTCAACACCTTAACCAAGTGACCAAACTTTGCTATACAAGTAAGGGAACAACCTGATATTATGTTCACCTTAATGTAATGTAAATTTGTTTTAAACTAAAATAAAGCATTTAAGGTATTAAGATTCATGCTATAACTCACTTTTCCACTTAATCTTTGACGTGTTAAAAAGTACACAACCTCGCTAGTAATCCTAGCACTCTGGGAGGCCGAGG
>CAUYRT010010863.1:0-14907 GCA_963574885.1 Lepilemur ruficaudatus | reverse complement strand
CCTAAGTGGACACACAGGAACAACATTTATCGGGTGTCGGGCAGACGGGAGGGGGGAGGAGGGGATGGGTATATACATACATAATGAGTGCGATGTGCACCATCTGGGGGATGGTCAGGCTTGAGGCTCTGACTGGAGGGGCGAGGGGGGCAAGGGCAATGTACGTAACCTTAACATTTGTACCCCCATAATGTGCTGCAATAAAAAAAAAATAAAGTATAATTGCTAGATGAAAGGGCAAATATATTCAAACTTAAATAGTTATTGCCAAATCGACACTGTCTTAGTCTGTTTTTGCTGCTGTAACAGAATACCACAGACTGGGTAGTTTATAAAGAATAGAAATTTATTTGTCTCACAGCTTTGGAGACTGGGAAGTCCAAGGGCATGGCTCTGGCATCTAGGGTGGGTTTTCTCATGGTGGAAAAGTGGAAGGTGTAAGCATGCATGGAAGACAGAGAGACTGCACGAGTGAGCTGAACTTGCTTTTATAACAACCCATTTTCACAAGAACTAACTCAGTCCCATGATAACTGCATTAATCTATTCATGAGGCCTTTGCCCTTATGACCCAATCACATCTTAAAGGCCCTACCTCTTAATACTGTTACATTGGCAATTAAGTTTCCAATTTAATGAACTTTTGGAGGGACACATTCAAACCCTAGCAGCCACTCAAAAATTTGTACCAAAATGTACTTTTACCCTTGGGCCATTAATTTATTCTTTCATTCAGTATAAGAGTTTCTATTATCCTTATACTCTCACTAGTATTGTATGCTATAAAATTTTTCTTAATTTTTGTCAGTTTGGGTGGTGAAAAATGATAGTCTACTGTTATTTTAGTTTTCGTTTAGTTTTTAAAACTATGAGTCAAGTTTGGCATCTTAAAACATGTTTATTGTCTATTTGAGGTTCTTTTTCTGTGAACCTGCCAGTTGAATTCATTGTCCATTGTTCTATTGGATTGCCAGTCTTTCTCTTATTGATTTTCAAATCAATAGTGTATTTAGGTCTCTGTTGCAAAATTTGTTTCCTAGTTTGTTGTTTAGAGGGAGGCCAGCCATTTAATGATTATTTGATCATTTGAGACAGCATGCTACTGTGGAAAGACTGCTAGACTATAGGGTGAGAATACATCTAGCTCTGGCTCCTTCTCTTATCTGTTCAATGATTTTGGTTTTCCCATCTGTAAAATGGGGTTACTAACACCTCACCATGAAAGTGCTATGAATACTAACTATGATAATGTCCATGAAAGCATTTAATAGATTCTAAACTGCTTTGCAGATATAATACATTGTTATTTTTATGATAGCCATGGAATAATCTATCTGACAAAAGGAAAATTTGCTTGTGTTCAATGCTTAAATTCCTTGCTACGTAGAGTCAAAGCCATTTAAAACTATTGGTTTCACTTGTGTTAAATTCTCCCTACACTGGTTAGTCAGGCCTCATCTGGAGAATTTAGCTCATTTCTGGGGAATGTGCTTTAATTTCATTGTTGTGGAGAACACTAAGAGAGAAGGTACCAAGAAGGAAAGGTCCTGAAAATCATGTTATAAAGGATTAGGAAAGCTTATCTTGGAAAAAAGGCAAGTTACAATAATTTACTATTTTTCTTCAATATTTGAAACTTTGTTTCTCGGGACAGGGACTAGACTTGCCTTCCGTTGTCCTATAGAGAAGAGCTAGTACTTATAATTTTCAATTTGGGATTCCTGGAAGGAAAACATTTGTAGCCATTCTGTTTGACAATGGAAAAAGCTATCTCAAAACGGAGATCTCCTCATTACTGAACATATTCTAGCAGAAGTAGAATGTCAGGAATGTTGTCAAAAGAGACTTCTGTGTCTGAAGACAGTGATTTCTGAGGCCCATCTGCATAGTCTGGCCATGTAGGTGTCTTTTTCTCTTAGTTGTACTTATTCTCCTCACAGTTTTTGAGGACACAATATTTACTTAGTCCTGAGCTAGGTGTTCTGAACAATAGAAAAACAAGTACGATTTGATCAAGGAGCTTAGCCTATTGGAGAAAACCAACTGTAAAAGGATAGAAAGGCAAATGGACTTGGAATCAGAAGATCCCAGAAGCTGGAGAGATGCTTCCAAGACATCATTTTTCATAGTCACATTATCCTAGAGCTACCTTTGCTGGTTTTCTTTTTTCTCTCTTTTGTCCTCCCTTTCTCTCATTTTTCTTTTCTTTTTTCCTTTTATACTGGATCATTATGAATGTTTTCCTTTTGTTTATTCATGTATTTATTTATTAATAAAACAATAACACTCATAGACCACCACTTAACTCAAGGGATAGAACATCAAAAATAACTTGCAGCTACTTATGTGTTCTTCCCCTATCGCAAGCCCATCTCCCTGTCAAAAATGACCACCAAGTTTAATTCTGTATTTATCTTTCGCTTGGTCTTTAAAAATTATATTATTTCTATGCAAAAGAACCCACAATGACATTTTGATCCTATGACTCCCAATAGTGCATTCAAAATTTTCCTGGGGAAACTGGGGAACCTATACCCATTCAAAGTCTCTTATTGCTCCCTTTCAGGATCATTTCACTCCAACTAGACCTGTGATCTCATAGTCTCACCCTGTTTTCCCTGCTTTTCTGTCTCATTTTATCTTCTATCTCTTCCTTATCAGTCTCAATTTACTTCTAGCAGAGGGTTTTAGAACAGAGACTCTGGAGTTGGACTGCTGGAGTTTGAATCTCTGCTTCACCACCACTAACTGAGAGACCTTATTCATCTCTGTGTCTCGGTTTCCCCATTGTGAAATGCTGATAATATCAGCACTTCCTCTAGGGGTTTGTTGTGAGGATTAAATGAATTAATACACATAAAATTCTAGAATGGTAAACACTATATAAGTATTCTAGCACAGGCTCTTATCTTTCTCTAGAAGTATTTTTTGACTAATTGTGTTGCATTTTATATATAATGCATTGTTAGTATCTTGCTTGAGGACAGAAAACATATTGGTACCACTTTCTTTTCAAATATTTAGTTCAAATTAGGTTTGTTGATCAATAAAATGAAATAAAATAGTATGTGGGAGTCAGTCCCATGTTTTCACAGTCTTGATACTGGCAATAGAAGAGCAACCAGCTCATATGTAAAACTCCACTTGGCTACTAATTTCATTGCCATGACAGTAACTTATGACATAGACCTTAGCACTAAGCCTAAATAATTTACCTTTGAACCTAAATCCTAAAGATATAACTTAGAACAAAAGGTAGGAAAGATTTTCTAAAACATAGAAACCTAGTACTTGCCCATTTTCCTAACTCTGCATAGGGCTCCATCTTCTCCTGACTGGTTTGGACAGCAGGAAGCTGTATCTTCCTAGAGAATTATTCTGGTGAAAGGTGACACAATGCAGGGTCCCAGATCAGACATGAATGAGGCACCAAAGGCTAACATTGCACCACTGATGCTCACTCTCTAGCACTATACTCCAACCTTGTGCCCCATTTACTTGATAGTGTGCGCTGCCAACAGGGCTGACATTTCTGAGTTTATTGACCAACATTAGCTGTCCCGGCTACAAGTGGCTGGACAGACAGTTAGTCTTTAAGGATACGTCTTCTTTGATTGTACACTATAGCATTATTCTTGCAAGTACCATTTTCTAAAGGACTTCTGGAGTAATAGAAAAAGCCATAAATTGCTTTCCATTGCTAGGAAAAGTCATGTGTCTGTTTAAGTATACAAGCATCTTCAGAGGGCTATTTGTGATTGCAGCATTTTCAGACTCAATAGAGCCACATAATAAAGCAAACTCTCTTTAAGCATTTGAGTGTCCTCTTTCTGCAGTTTGAAGCACACAGATGAAGATAAAGAGACACTGGAGAGGAAAACATATTTCTCCCAGAGAAGCAGAATAGGGTATGCGAAGTGTTGAAGGACCCAGGAAAAGGATAATGATTAAAATTTTAGGTATTCTTGTGCTATTGAATCAATTCAAAATGCAAGAGCATTTCAATTTTTAGAGACTACTATAAATGAAAATAAAAATTGTCCATGCAAGTTTACATTTAAATATTGCTGACTTGGAGTTTTAACAAAGCAATTCACATTGCCATGACCTGGAGGTGGAAAGATCTGCATTATCACTGAATCCCTCCATCTGTTGAGTTTCATAAATTGTTTCTTTTTTGAGTTTCTGATTTTAAAAATTGATAAAATTATTACATTTCTGTTGGATAGGCATGTAATATAAGAAAAGGGAGTACTGTATGTGCATGTTTTAAAAACTTAAGGAGAAAGAGAAAATACTTGAAAATATAGATATATTTATAAATTAGTGTTTTAAAAGTGTCACTAGCCTGCTTTTCCATAATTAGAGAGTGGGCTGGGATGCCACAAACGTGGGAAAGGGAGCAGAAAATTATTTCTCCCTAGGGAAGGTTTAGTTAGAATTTTCTGTTTTTAAGAAATATGATGTCATCCTTCATATTTTTTTTGGTAACCTTTTGGTCCACTTAAGAATTAAAATAATGTATAGCTTTCTCAAGTCAGTAAGAGGATTCTCAAATAACATGCTTAGAATGAAGAGATCAGGATGGCAATTCTTTAATCTGAACAAGTAATTTATGGGATTATGGAAAATCCAGGTTCTTGACTATTCTCACTTCAGAGCAAGACATAATTAAATTACAAGAGGAAAAAAGAACCATGAATCTGCTACATCCTATAATCACTCAGTAGATTTCAATGATTATTGAAAGCAAGTTAATGCAAAACTCAGCTATTTGTCTTTGATATACCAGAGAATTCTTTGGACATTTCATCTAAATCATTTTGAAACACCCAGGAGCTTGGTATTAGAATGCAAACAAACCCATTTTTATAAATCAGGTAGTGGTACCCATGCTTTAAAAGGCATACCACTTTACTATAGGCCAAAGGCTCTTCCATTTCTTTATATAACAATGACAGCAACTCAATTTAAGTGTATAATGACCCAAGCCAGCCATTCTAGCAGCAAAAAATTTAATAGCTACCTTATCTGGAATGCTGATGAGGAGTATTTCCCAAGAAACCATTACAGCCTCTTCAGTTTACAAAACAATTGGCTTTAATCTTTAATACTGTTAAGCAGTAGGGGGCAGATAGGCACATTAACATAGCTTTACTTTTTATAAATAGCATTTAATACACCATACTCAGATACTGTTGGGCTAAGCATCTTAAGTCAAACAGTTTTAGACTTGAGCAAATAGTACAAAGATTTTTTTTTCTCTTGAAAGGCGTGACACAATGCTTGCATTCCGACAATACAACTTAGGAGGGCTTGTATATCAATGAAATTTGAAGGCAAAAACCTTGAACATGTTTCCTTAGGGAAATGTAAGACTCCTTGACATAAATTTAAGTTACAATAAGAAGAAAATCATTAAGAAGAAATTTTCTCAGTTCAACACAGAAACATTAGCTTCATTAAGTTCATGTACTCTGCTTGGAGCGTGAAGTAATGCTACAGCCTCACTGCTATAGCTCTTCATCTATTTAAAAAATATCTTTTATTATTGCATACGAAGAACCTAGATGTGAATTTCAGATAACTTCTTTCTTAAGAAAGCAAACATATTTTTATTGTTGTAATATGTCTTTGGATAACATGGAAGAAAGGGCTTAATAGGATTGCTAAAATTGAAGAACTGAGCTTGGATGATTTTCCAATGACTTGCTGGGAACCTCATATGAGTGCATGCCAGGTAATACTGCAAGGCACACCATATACATATTGCACACCTTCTTGGAGCATTCAGTTTCCTTGATGATAAGAAATATACTTACTTTTTGTGTTAAAATAGGCACAAATATATTATGAATATATTGGACAATTTACCTGCTTTTTCAGATAAATACAACATAAAGCTTTATAAAAATTTCATGTTTATGCTGCACTGCTTTGGTGGAGGTGGGCCCCCAGGTTCCCAGAGTAGGTACACTTGCCTTTTAGTTAAGGGCATTTTGGAAGAAAGGTTTGAAGACTGACATAAACAATAGGGAGCAAGATCTACAGTTAGTAGAAAGCATGTGGTTAGAATAATGACTTAAGCCAAAATAATTTAAATATAGTTTTGCCTCAAAATGCATTGTGATGAAACTTTTTCTCCAGTTGCAAATAGAATTGGGAAAAACACATGTTTTGAATTCTTGACCTTATATTTAAAATATAATAAAGCTATTTTGTAATTAATTTAGGCCTTATTTATTTGGAGGGAATAGATTATCACCTTGCTTCACACTTTCTACTTCTGAGCTCTCTCATTTTTGCCTCTTGGGTTTTGGGGGAGTATTTTTTTTTTTTTTGGTAATCACTGTTATTTGCTATCTCAGTTGTAAAGACTCTCCCACTCTATTAACACATTAGATGGTTTGATCATTTTGACCAAATTGCTGCTTAAATAAATTATGTATATACATATTATGGTAGCAGAAAGGGGGTATAGATAAGAGTCTTCTATCATCTGATTTTGAATGTGTACGTTTGCATCAGTGAATATACTTTCTATGGGAGAACTTCAAATATATTGATGATCTTTTCCATCTTAATATAATTCCAACAAACAATCTCTTGGTTAATAACCACGTATTAAGTATAGTGATACATGCTATAGGAGATATAAAAGGAAATATCAGATTCAATCCTTCGAAAAATTTCTAGTTTATTATGGGAGAAGAAATTAAGACACAAAAACAATTTTAGGAAAAAAGCCAGCATGGTAAGTTCTTGGAATAGAGAGGGAATTGCTGAGCAAGAGACCAACCCTCTCTTCACAGGCTATCTGGAAATATTTAGCAAAGAGCATGTGTTTTAGTGTTGAAACAGGCACTAGTCACAGTGATAATAACTCTCCATACTTTTTTTATGCAGTTTCTGTTTTCTGAATAGCTTTCATTTGGTCCTCACAACAATTCTGTGAGATAGACAAGACTTTCGCTTCCATTTCACAGAAGAAGAAACTAAGATTCACAAAGGTTAAATAATTTGTCCAAGGTCATAAACCTAAAAAGTGATATAGCAGATCCTACACCACTGATTCCAGGTTTGGATGTATTTTCCCCAGTGCTATGCTGCAAGGTTTCATGCCAACGAAGTCCTTTATAAATATGACTTTGTATTTATAAGTATGACTTTTATAAGGAATATATGGAATAGAGTGTGGAACTCAGACCTATTATGTCTGGTGCTCAGAAACATGAAACAATTATTTCTTAAAATAAGTTCTGTGGAACTCAGAGAAGAGGAAAAATGGAAATATAAATTTGGGGAATACTATATACTATAACCATCTCTGGGAGATTCACAGTGTCAATGGCATAGTAACAACCCTGAGAAATACTGCAAAAAATAAGTGTATTTGTTTACTGGTTTCCCGAACTTAATTGGACTTGGAACTTTCTTTTTATCCCACTTACTAACAATTCTTGTATTAATACTGAATTAGAACTTATTTAGAAATCTCTCTTTTGGTTAATGGGATTAAAAAAACAGACCTAGTTTGAAATTCCCATTGCCAAATTGGATTTTAAATGCCTGGAATATGAATCTTACTCCCCTTTAACTTTGAAGGTTCCTGTAAAGAAAGATGAGAATCTTTCAATTTCTTTTTTCCTTCTGCTTCCATCCTTTGGCTATTCCAGAGCTGTTAACCACCATGCTGTGATAGTTTGAAATAAACCAGCCTTGCTATGAAAAACTTTGATAGATTCAACATCTCTTTATTTTCCTCCCTGTAGTGATCATTGTGGCACAAAATGATTTTTGAGGTTATGGGATAAGAAAAAAAGTTCTATGAGAGCAGGTCTTATTGATCCTATTGCAGGAGGTCTTATCACTGAGGATGGAAGATGCGGTTACAGAACTGCTTTTTACCAGCCTATGGAAGAGTCGATGCATTAAATTGAAAAGAATGGGCTTAGATCATAAATCTGCTCTTTGGGGAAATTACAGATTCAAACTCTTTGAAGATATTTATTCCTACAAGGTTCTTAATTTGTGTTTATTCATTTCCCCTAGCTGATTTCAGGCACAAAGATAAGAAGAAAAACTTAATGCTCTATTGTGGCCATGCGTGGTCAGTGATTAGTGTGAAAGTGCTTTCTAAGTTTTCTAAGATTGCTTTTCAAAATAATAATATTTTTACCACCTTCATTGGAATGCATCTGTGTATCTCATACTAGCCTAAATTTTGTTATTTTGTGAATATTATTTTGAAAATAAAAATTCCAAAGAAAAAAGGCTGAAAAGAAATTCACCAGAATATGAACAATGATAGTTTTCTAGGAAAGTGGAATGGTAGGGTGATTAGGTTTTTTTCTTATATTTCATGTATTTTCCACATTTTCTACAATATTATTATAATGCCATACAATATTACTATGAAAATCAGAAAATACGTCCAAAATTAGGATCCTATTTCTCCCTAAACTTCAGGAATGATTTAAAGCTTTTTGTTTTCCCCTTCATCACCATCTTTAAAGGGAAGGGGGACAAAGTAAATGCATAATATTTCCAATAGTAATGCTCTGCTAAAATCAAATGATTACATAATGATGATTAAATATCTAGGTCTGCCTCCAATAAAGAAATGAAGAATGGCCTAATTACTGTAGTTTGCCAGTAAAAACCCATTCATTTATCATTTCACTGAACATTATGACCAGAGTTTTACAAAAAGAGCATTTTCAATCTATAATTTTCCTCCCTCATAAACTGAGGTTTCTGTTGTGCAGACATGAGGAACTTAGCTGACATTCGCTGAGTAGAGCCCTACAGCTTTCCCATAGGCACAACATACATGCCTCTGGTCTCAGGAGCTATTGCCCTGAACAATCTGAAAGCAGGCATCTATCAGTCGTTTCCCCTTTGTGGATTTTTTTCCCCATAAATTTGCTTTCCTTTTGGTTTTGACATAAGTAAGACCAGAAAGACTTTCCAGGAAAGATTTGGGTACTCAATGGAGATAGTTTTCCACTTCCCTGAGAGAAACGGGAAATAAGTTTATATGAAGAAGTAAGATTTTTCTTTGAAAATACGGGAGAAAATATTGTATGCATTTAATATATTCCTGAGATCATTCCCTAAACTCCATACTTTGGTGCTAAATTTAGCCAGTCTAGTTTGACATGATTTAGTGATGTTTCCTCAAGTTCTCTGTGTCTTACTATTCATAAGGCTAATAAATCTTGGTGACAGGAAAAGTTTCCCAATAAAGTCAATATTGAATTATCCTGAAATTAATGATATGGTTTATGGACTCTCTAGATCCCTAGTTTCTCTTTCATTTCTTTCTTATTACCTGATATGAGGCTATTTCATAAACTGCCATAAGGAAATGGGGCAATTATAAAAACCATATCACTTGCTCAGCCAACATAAAAGGTAAGATATTTCTCTGGCCGTGTATTTTAGGGGAAAAGAGAATAAGACACAAGGAAGAAAGCATATTACTAATGACTTGACAGTAATTAAATCTTTGGATTATCTAGTTGTCATGTTTCAATCTATTTTTCTGGCCTCTCTCTGCAATCTTATTTTTCCAAGCTCCTCACTTGCACCCTAGATTCCAGTTCTATTACAACTGGAGCAATGGTTAGAGCAATTTTTGACTGGACATATACATAGTCAGGGTTCTCCAGAGAAACAGAGCCAGTAGCATGTGTATATATACACAGAGAGATTTAGTTCAAGGAATTGGTCATGAGACTATGGAGGCTGACAAGTTCAAAATCTGTAGGATGGGACAGAAGGTTGGAGACCCAAGGAAGAGCCTATGTTGTAGATGAAGTCTGAAGGCAGTCTGCTGGTAGAATTCCCTCTTGCTTTAGGGAGGTCAGTCTTTTCTTCTATTCATGCCTTCAATCGATTGGATGAGGCCCACACACATGATGGAGGGTGATTGGCTTTGCTTGAAATCTACCAATTTAAATATCAATTTCATCCAAAGCACTCTCACAGAAACATACAGAATAATATTTGACCAAATATTTGGGCACCAAGTTGACACATAAAATTAACTATTACAGGGCATGTCATTTGATAAATCTCCCCAGATGATTTTGATACCACCTTCTCTTCCCTGAAGTAGAATCATCACTCTACCTCTGCTTCTCCTCCTTGCTGAAAACCATCACTCTACCTATGCCCAATTATTTAGAATATTCTGAACATTGGTCTACTTATGAAACTGTCTGACTCTGATATTTCCTCATTTTAATGTTCTTCCTACCACTTCTCTGCCGGACTTCCTCTTAGGATATAGTCATCTTTTAATAATTAGCTTAAGCACTGTAACCTTTTAAAGATTTCACCTCCTTCCTCTGTGTTTCCACTATACTTTGAAGTGTCTTTATTTCAGTACATGGGATAGATTGTGTTGTGATGATCTATTTACACATCTGTCTTAGTCTTAAACAGAACACGACAGACAGGGTAATTCATAAAGAAAAGAAGTTTATTTGGCTCATGGTTCTGGAGGCTGGGAAGTCCAAGAGCATGGTGCTGGAATCTTGGAGGGCTTTCTTGCTGCATTATGCCATGGTGGAAAACAGAAGGGCAAGTGAATGAATGAGGCAGAGAGAAAATGGGAGCTGAACTTATCCTTTTATCAGGAGCCCATTGCTGTGGTAACTAACCCACTCCCAGGATAACAACATTAATCCATTAATGACCTGATAACCTCTTAAAGTTCTCACTTCTTAATACCGTTACAATGATAATTAAATTTCAACATGAGTTTTGGAGGGGATGGTCAAACCACAGCAACATCTGTCTCTTCCATTAGAATGTGTGTGCCTGGGTATCAGATGATGACTTATTCATCTTTGTATCCTGTCACCTAACAGAGCCCAGGAAGACCTAGGTTCAGAATGAATACCGGCCAAATGATTATTTGCTGGATGAATTGTGATCTGAAGGCTATATAGCAAACTTCCAACAGATGTGGTTGGAGAGAAAAGAGTTTTTAAAGGACATGGGCAAATGCTCTCAAGGAAGGGCTGGTCCATATGGGGCATCCTGGGTAGATATTGGGAACAGTAAGAAGAGGAGTAGGTTATCTGATAACACATATCTACTATTTTCAATTTTTTCTTAGGTCATTCTTAACATGTTCTATATCTTTTTCTCATGCATTCATCTATTAGATAATAAATTAATATACAATGGGGTAACTACTTTTAGCCATCAGGTTTTATGTTTACCTTGTGCTGTCTCACATATAATGATGAAATTTCAAGAAATTCAATAGTTTTCTGATCCTTTCCAATCTGTATTTGTATGTCATCCTCCTGTGAGCAACACAAATGACTTGATAGGAGACACACCCTCCCCTCAGCTGGCCTTCTTGTACTTTGATGCTTATAGACCCTATGGCAAAAAGATGAATTTGGAAGCTACTGAGTTGGGACCATAGATGGTTTTCTTGTTAAATGGCATAAAACACAGGCTAAGTCAGGAATAACATGCGTTTTAGTAGGTCAATGAGGAAATTTGTGCAGAAGGTAGGAGGTATGTAGGGTATGATTCTTGTTATTTGTATATTGGTTGCATCTCAGATATTTTGGATTTAAACTCTCTCAAGACCCCAGTCACCACACCAAGTTTCTTTAAACTTTTTTTTCATGTGCATAATTGAGTGCTCAGCTGGATGCTGCACTCTACAATCCTGATTTCCTTCCTAATTGCACAAGTGGCTGAGCTCTTACAATGCCATATTTCTGTTCATTTGCATTTACACAATATACTTCACCGTGTGCTTCAAATGCACCATTTGAATGTTGAGTCCTGTCTCTACCTTTAGAGTTCTCATAATGGCCGGGCCCACGAATAGAGCAAGTCTGGGGAGAGCTGCTATAATCTCAATATGAGACTGTCTTCTTACAATCAGACAATATTCAGCTGGCTTCTGAGGTGATGCTGAGCAGTAATTCAAATGGAAGAACACAGAAATAAGTACAGGGAAAGAACACCCAAGGTGATCATTTAGAAATCGTTTTCAGGTCAGAATAAAAGAACCTGGGATTTGTTTTACTTTATTCCAAACACCATATAATCAAAAGGGTCTCAGGCTCCCTAGGAGTTCACTACATGGGGTTGCTTTATAAGACTGTTGAACAAAGCTGGAAAGAATTCTTACCCTGCATTCCCTTCCTAACCCACATACTTGTTTTCAAATAAAATGAAGGAGTCTCTCCAGTCAAATAATATAATTTCACCAAATGCTATAACTTCAGTTTCTGCAGAAGACCTGTTGATGAAATATAGAGTACACTTGAGGTTTCAAAGCATATTCATTAGGTGATCTATAACATATACTATATTATGAATTTTGAACATATTCTCCTTTCAGATTAACTAAATAAGAAAAATCTCCTGGGTTATCCTGATAGCAGAACTGTTGGAGCCAGAGATGGAAGAGTACTTTTGGGTTCCTTCTGTACTGGTTTGTGCTAAATATTCCTTTATGGTAGAATTTTTGTCAACTTCAACACTATTGACATTTTGGCTGGATGGATGCTTCTTTGTTGTGAGCAGGTGCTCAGTGCATAGTAGGATGTTTAGCAGCATCCTTGACCTCTTCCCACTAGATGCCAGTAGCATTCCTCCAGTTATGACAACCAAAAATGTCTCCAGATGTTGCCAAATGTCCCCTGGGAGGCAAAATTGCCCTGGTTGAGAACTTCTCTATGGTAACAATATTGGGGCTATGATCAGTGTACTTGGGCAATATTTTTACTCAGGAAGTATAAAATATAATGAGATCTAATAGATAAAATGTCAAGGTTTGGCTTGCACTGTGGAGATTGAACATTCATTAAATGTGACCTGGAGTTTCAGAGTTAATACACTGATTTTCTCAACATGTATCTGTCCGGGTTCTCCGGAGAAAAAGAACCAATAGAACACACACACACACACACACACACACACACACATCACACACATGTAGATGGAGACTTATTATGGAAATTGGCTCACATGATTATGGAGGCTGGGAAGTACCATGATATACTGTTTGCAACCTGTAGTCCTTGGAAAGCTGGTGGTGTTATTCTGTCCAAATCTGAAGCCCTGAGAATAAAAGGAGTCGGTGTGGGGTGGGGTGGGATTGGGGAGGAGGGGTACTGGTATAAGTCTCAGAGTCTGAAGGCCTAAAAACCTGGAGCTCCAAAGTCCAAAGGCAGGAGATGATGGGTGCCTCAGGTCCAGGGGAGAGAGAATTTGCCTTTTTTCCACCTTTTTGTCCTATTCAGGCCCTCAATGAATTGAATGGTGCCTGACAACATTGATAAGGGTGATCTTCTTTACTCAGTCTGCTGACTCAAATGCTAATCTCTTCCAGAAACACTCTCACAGATACATCCAGACATAATGTTTTGCCAGCTATTGGGGCATCTCTTAGCCCAATCAAGTTGACACATAAAATTAACCACCATCCCTGGTCTACAGTCTCAGACTTCCTTAGCTCTCTCAGTGCAGGCCAAGTAAAAGCATAGACCACCTATCCCATAGGTTTTTTAGGGAAGACCTATTGGTTTCATAAATAGAATTCTTCTACTCTGAATAGATTATTACTATTACTTTGAAATATTCAACTAATCAATAGAGTATCAACAGTGATGCTGTTCTATAATATTTCAAATTAGAATAAAAATCTTACACTTTTTTTGATGATTCACAAGTTGGATTTATAAATCTGTACTCACCTAAAGTTAAAAACTCAGGGTTTAATTTATGGAACCTGCCAGCAAACCTTAGCAGCCTGCTTTTGATTTATAAGTCTCTCTTCTTTTTAATGGTAGTTGTAGCCAAATGGTTTTTAGTGCTTTATAAGTCCAGAAATTAATTTCCATATCCTTAAATAGGTTTACAAATCCTAATATAGATTTACAAGTCCTGAAACAGATTTTAAAATTGTGCCAATAAATCCTAAATAAAAAGGCTTGATTTACAAACCTGGATTTTGCACCTGGTTTTCCAGGAAGTGATTTATAAATTAGGAGTTGAGAGCACCCCTGGCAGAGTGAGTCCACTCTCTCTCTCTGGGAAGTCCTGCTCTCTGCATCGAATTGCACAGGCCTGATTTACAAGGCAGCAGCCCCGAGCTGGCCCAGGCTCCTCTGCCTCTGACATGACTGTGCAGGTGAGGGAAAAGGGCCACATCCCACTGGCTGGCTAAAACGGTCACTAATCAGACTGAAGACAGTAAACCATTCATCTTCTTTGTCAGAAATGGGAGGTGGCGTCCAGATAGTGAAGACTTCCAGTTCTGCCTGAGTGAAACAGCTGAGATACATGCAAGGCATTCGGCACAGTTCTAGTCAGTGATAACACTTGCGTTATGCTACACAGCCCCGAGCCTCGGTCCGGGTGAAGAGTGTGTGTTTTTCCTCAGACAGGACTGAGGATGGGCATCTGTACTTTGTCCCACAGCCCCCCACCCCATTATGCTGCTGAAGATGTTTGGCCGAAGGAAGAATATACACGAAACTAGTGACAGTGATTATTCTGAGGAATGGGATGGAAGGGTAGGTGGGAGGGAGGAGAAGGGGGAAATTTCATTTCTACTTTATTTATTCCTGGGCTATTTGAATGACTTTCACAGTGACCATATATTAATTTCATAATTGAATAAAAGATGCCAGCAAGGGATTTTATCAGAATAAAATGGAAATAAGAGATTTTGCTTTTTTTTTTTTGTTCTTTTTTATTTTTTTATTGGGGGAAAACTACAAAGCATTTACAGCACAATGTTTACAGTCACAATTTGTAGTGAGCTGATTTCCCAAAATATATTACCACTCAAGTTGACTTATCTTGTTACATTCAAAAGATATTTTGTTTTTATTTGCTCTTTCCTAAGTACTTACA
>CAUYRT010010862.1:0-68657 GCA_963574885.1 Lepilemur ruficaudatus | reverse complement strand
GATATAGGAAGAAGCTAGTCAGTTATATTTTTTATAAATTTCTACATTATTTCCTCTGTTTTATTTCACCTTAATAACCTACTGAAGGTTTTACATTTTTCTGATTTTTCTACATAGTCCTAGTCAAAGTAGAATTCTGCTAAGGAAGGCGCGTGTTTACGCTGATCTAGGACGGTCAATTCATTAGTAAACAAGATTGGAAGATAAGAAGGCAAGCCCAGCCACAGGACATCATTTGCAGACTTTATAGAGCTCCACACTCCAGTTCAAACACTTTCACCAGCGCAGTTTCAATAGTAATGATAGTGATATAGTGATATGTACTGTTTATTGAGTTACTGCAACGCACCAGGTACTTTATAGTGCACAGTTATTCAAACAAAGGGCCTGCAGGGAGAGGTTAGATCCTAAGTCATACACAGTGGGCTTAATCCTATCAACACCATAGAAATATTTTATAAGTAAATATTTATATTTTATTTTAATTATCACAGATACCTTATGAGTTATGTGTAAAGTTAACCTGCCTTCCTTTCTCCCTCCCTTTTTTCTTTCTTTCTTTCCTGTCTTAATTCCTCCCTTTCTTTCTTCCTCAACCCCATTCTCTCCTTTCTTTCATTTCAGATTGGAAAACCTGGACAATCCAGATACAGCATGTAAGTGGATCTGAGCTCTTTATATAACTATGTTTCATGGAAACTGAGAGGTTTAGAGACTACTATATGAGGGATTATGGTAAAAGGAAAGTGGATATTATTGAAAGATAGAAAGCTTTCAAGATCTCCTCCTGGGGGTGGTTTTAAGGGTTAAAAATAATTTTAGATTCATTCATGACTGAGGTGGATATATAGTTATGAAAGAATAATTCAGAGAAAAACTAATCATATGGTTTTTTTAACTTTTTATTTTCAAGAAGATAAATTCTAATTAAACTCATATGGAATGATCCTTATCATTTCCCCTTATAGCAATTATACTTTGTAGATTATTGTACTAATTTTAACAAAATAATCCATTTTGATTATCAAATTTAGGTTTCCATTAATGGCTAACAAAGCCTGAAATCTAGTTTGTTCTTTCCTTTGAAAAATCACATAAGAGGCATTAATTAAGTTATAATCATGAAAATGTGTAATGCAGAACCAGTAATAAAAATAATATATTTTCAGTAGAGATAATTTACTAAATATTATAGGAAAAGGAATTAATAAACATAATGTGATTGCCTCCTGGTAACTGAATTCTTGACCTTGTGGAATGCCGAAAACATTGCCCTAGAACATTAATGCACACAGTTTTGACTATTTCAAAAATTCTAAAAAAATTACTGATCAAAACACTGCAGTCAGCCATCTGTAACCTGAGCCTTTAAAAACCTCTTAAGCTGGCAAGAGATGGCATTAATCAATTTGTGATTTATATTGGACTTATAATTGATTTTCATTTGAAATCATAAATATAAAAGAGTTTCCATTAAAACAGACATACACTGCTAACACTGCAATAATGCACTATACTGACAACTTAGAGTTGAAGTTCAAGTTCATAAATGGTAGCACTGGGTTCAAGTAGCTGACAAAATACAGAATTAGATTTGTAACTGCCTCTAGAAACTAAAACCAAAGATGGATAGAGACAAATGAAAGCATTTTTGCATCCTAAATAATCATTTTAACTATAGATGTGAAGGAGGCTCTTTCTCAAATGACAATTTTCATTAGTATATTTAAGCATTATTTGCAATATAATTCTCTATTAATGAACTTGCTACTCCTCTTTTAATGAATATCTGGGGCTAGCATGGAGATAATAAATTTGAAGTAGAATTTTTACTGTCCTACATTTTAGCATTTTCTTCTACTTTCTATATCTTAAATATCATCTGTAAGCAACCCCAATGCACATGTAATGGGTGAGCAAGTGGTGGTATTAAATAACCAAATACAATTTGATTACATTAAGCATAAAGAGTTTGACATATAATCCAAAAATAGTAAATTCCCCATATTATCAAAAGAATAAGATTGAATCATAGAAAAAGTAGGCAAAAAGGCTCAGCAAATAATATAGTCAAGAATATTTTTAAAGAGAGGATAAATCTAGAAGTGTGTACAGTTGCATTTCAAAATTCATTTCTAATCATGACAGAATAAAAATTCTGTATACAAATGTGATGATGGGGTCTCAGTTTTCCAACAGATCCATATTTCTTCAGAACGTTTAGCAACGAAAATATTTGGGCTGCCATTTCTCTGTGAAATTAAGCAGGTACTTCAAATTGTTTCTGATGCTTTGAGAGTCCAGTGTCCCTGTCCTTTTGTGAGCATCCTCCATTCTAAGAGTCATGGCAGTCGAAGACCCTCACTCATTCACCCCATGGGAATCTTATCCCCTATTCCTTAAGCCTGCTAGCAGCACTTATAACTAGGTACTGAGTCTCTCTACTTCCAGAACGGCACCCTGATCCTCTTCTATGTAGGCAGAATCCTCATTTCCTACACCCGTCCAAGCCCAACTCTTGCTCACTCATGTCCTGTTTTAAATCCAACATAAGATGTCTGCTATGGCCACTACCAATGAAAAGCCTTGGAGAGTTCATTCAAAGTTAAAGAGAAAAGTTAAAGAGAATGAGGTGTATTTACTATATGCCAAGCAGGGGTGTGTGTGTGTGTGTGTGTGTATGTGTGTGTAAACATGAATATGGAGAGCTGTGTGGTATATTTATTCTGAGTCCCTGAGCAAATAAATAGATTAATACCATTTTTTGCTGTTGTCTGGAATCAGTTACTAACTACTATTTAAACATTTCTATGGGAACATGCACATCACATTCCAAGAAAATAACGAGTATGAAAGCTAAGTTGTGGCATTTTGCGGCCTCTATGCATCAGTTTACAGATACCGCAAACAAGTTATCAGATACAAAAGAATTAAACATATTTAAATATACTTAATATGTAAATGGATATTACAAATTTAATCTTCACTAATGTTCTTCAGGGTTATCATTAAAAGCATTTTTCAAGAAGAGGAGAGATGCTGCAATTCCTTTTATTATTATTATTATAGCAGTGTCACTTACTAGAATGGATATGAATGATAAAAATAACCTATGTCATTTTTTTTTTGTGAGGATTAACTGTAAGAATGTACCTAAAGTATCTCTTATAGTTCCTGGTGCATTTATCAATGTTTATTTTTATCTCTATGAGGACATATTATGGGTAATTTGGACTCTGTTATTTACTTTTTTACACATATTCTAAATTTTCTAAAAGAAACAATTTACTTTTTAAATTAGAAAAAAATACCAGGTACAATGCTTGGCACATGGTAAGTACTCCTCAAAAGTTAGACATTGTTATTAGTATCAAGTATACATATCATTTTCAACTTGCCTTACTACCCAAGTCTAGATTGTGAGCACTTCCTCACTTGATTATAATAAAAATTTCCCAAAACAGTTTTGAGTGTGTATTAGAGATTTACTGTTTCCACTTTTTTGTAATTGTAATAAATCTATTAAATACGATACAACTAATGCTATCACAAATATATCATTTTGTGGTCTTCTGAAGTTTTTCCTTAGGATAAAATTCCAAAGGTAAAATAGCTTGTTAAAAAAAAAGTGCATTATACTTCAACATTATAAATTCAGAACAAATAGGAGATTTCTCCAATAAATTCTAATTTTCTGATAGCTGCTGAAAATTCTATGTTTAAATTTAGCTTATGCTTTAGCTTGTTTCATTCTCATTTATCTGTTTCAAAATAGACCTCAGTGTTTTCTAAGCAGTCCATATATCCTAATTTTGGATAAACATGATTTGAATAGCTCATTAAAAAATTCAAAAAAACCCAAAAAGTCATGCTGCCAAAACATGCTGTCTCAATCGAATGTAAAATCTATCTCTAAGCTCCCTGTCAGACAGAAGAAGAAATGTTATGTTTAAATGTGATGAAGCTTTCATTAAAAAAAAAAAAGATAAACAATATAAGGGGAGACAATATTTTTCCTGGTATTCAAGCTGCAGAGAATATTCTCATGTGGACAGTGTCATAGACCATGCCCAGAGTGGCTGTGATCACTTCCCTCTAGGCCTTCAAATTAGGGATCATGTATCTGCACAGGCCCACAGGCCTCCTTATAATACTGCAGTGGCAATGTGAGTGGGCATGAATGATTCCTGGTCAGAGATACATAATTTTTGGTCCAGGATGCATGAAAACACTGGAAGTAAAGTTAGAAATTGGACCTGATATCTAAATCTTTGATCCAGTTGAGATGGCTTGCCAGAGGTAGGAGTACCAGGTGACATGGCTGAAAGCAAAGAAGTGTGGCAAGCTCCTTCTTGGCAGGGGTATATGGCAGAATTCTCCCTGGCCAGGTGGAAAGCCATTGCCACCAACCAAGCATGTCTGCCGTGGGCAGTCCTGAGGAGCCATGCTCAGCCCACATTGCTCAGCCTGTTAGGCTTTGCTGGAAATACACTCTTGTAGCTCATCCCAACAAACTGTAACTTCTGTGCAATTTATATGTGAGACTGCTGATTTCCTGCAGGCTTCCAACTGGGTCTGCTGTGAAACTAGTTCAGATATTATGCGGGATTTAGTAAATGGCGTAACACATAATATCAGAGGCAATGATTTTATGTTAATTGAAACAAGAGTACACATGTGACTTTTTCTCATAAGGATATTAATAGGTGTTAGATGACAAAATAAATTTATGGACAAGTCCTTTTAAGATACATTGGATTTACAAGTTTAAACATATTTCTTTCTTGAAACACACAGGACTTTTGATATGCTATTACGTGTTGTAACTGTACACTTCCCAAACATTTTAAGAAACTTCTCTATCACCTCTGTCCCCAGACCTCCACACTAGGGAATTTATTGGGATTAATATTCTATAGTTTATCATTTTGGGAGATGCTACCTTAGCAAACATGTATTTTTTATATCTTGTACATTGTCACAGTTAGCTGAAAGTAGCCCCATTGTAAAATAAGATGTAGTGTGTGTGTTTATATACATATGAAGATAAATTGGGATGTTATTTCTGGGTTTGTGGGAAGCAGACTTAAATGGGCACTTATTGAGGGCTTTTGATTAGCAGAACAGAAAGCCTTCCTGGGTCCCTAATTGAATCAAGAAGAGCTGAGAAGGAGGCAGCATGTGAAGAGAGACTTAGCTAGAGTCAAAGGAGACGGCATTGAATACAGACATCTCAGGTTTCCCAATGTCGGTCTAGAGAGCAACTCTTCAACTTCAAGAAAAAAGATATCATGTGGAACACCTTGATACGTGCCTGTAGTCCCAACTACTCAGGAGGCTGAGGCAGGAGCATAGCTTGAGCCCAGGATTTCCAGATTGTAGTGCACTGTCACTGCACCTGTAAATAGCCACTGCACTCCAGAAAGACACTAAACGCCCAGCTACTGTTGACAAATGGACCGACCTTTTGTTGAGAATTACATTGCAGGAATGATGAAGCATACACTTGAAATGGCCAGTGTGGAGTGATATAACTGGAAAAAGCAACAACCAGGACACATTTTCTACAAAGTAAGGTGATCTTTTATAAATGTTATTTCCAAGGTAAATACAGGTTCCTGAGCTAAAGTCTTGCATACTTTATTCTCCATTTAAAAATATTGTCAAACAGAGTTTGGATGCATGCAATAATCAAGGGCTGTATTTCAGCACTGACATATACACACATCCACATGTTTATATTTGTATGTACAGATATATAGGCATTGTTTGCTATTTTTCTAGAATTATAGATGGCTATATATCTATTGAAATGCAAGCAAACTTAAATCTACCATAAATCTCCAAATTATGTTTACTGAATAGACTATGCATATTATGTATGTGTGTTATATGGTCAGATAAACTTACCCTTTTATTATTCAGTATGAGTTTTCTAAGGTGTCTTCTTGATAAAATAGTCTTAGTATGATTTATGTGTTTAACTGAATCATAAGTAAATATAAAAAAGAGTAGATACAAACTTAAAAAATTAATCTGAATAAATACAGTCAATTTTAAGAAAATTTAAAAGCCACCTTACTCAAACATGATTAAAAATGAATTGTCGATTTACTTCTGGAAATTAACACACAGATGTATTCAAATTTCCATTTCTGGAAAATTTCTATATAATTTCTTACTAGTTATAGTCTTCTTGCTCATTTTTATCACATGGCAAATAAATGTTTTTAGAAGGCATAATTTGAAGACATTAATATGTATTTATATTTTTAATTGAGAAATAAAATATTTCTTCTCTTGATAGATATTATGGATATAAACATAGGTGCAGTCCCATATTCATATATTTTTACATATTTTTAAGGAGATGGCTTTGAGGTCTGTTAGTATAGTAATACATACAATTGACATAATAAAGATTGATATTTTTATTTCTGGCTGAAATCCCATTTACATTTGACTTAGATATACTAACTTAAAGAACACGAACTATGTGTTTAAAAATGTGACAGCCTATTTAGCAAGTTTGCAAAATATTTTTCTCTGATGTCTTAGACCTTGACAAATGGATTTTAAAGATGACTGCTCTACTTTTCCTCCAACGGATTCTAGATTAACTAATGGATTAAGAGTGAATCACACCAAAAGTGTCAATAAATTTGACATCATTCCTTGATTTGTGGCCAAATGTTTCCCAACACATCCCCCTATGTCTAGGCCTTGGCAGGATCAGGCCAAGCACTATCAGGATCTCCTGATAAGTCATTCAGCCCATGATGGGAAGAGAGGACTGTGCTCAGGTGAATAAGATACACCTGTAAGGAACTTACAGTTTTGTTTTCCTAAGCCCACTTATGCAGTGGTTCACAATCGTGGTTTACCCAAGTAACAGAATAGATGCAAGTGGAAACAACTTTGATATTTTTAAGTATTTAAGTGGTAGCAGCTATGTGCAGCCAGAGTCAAGAGGCTCTGAAAACAGAAGCTCTCTCTCACCAGCATCCTGTAATTCTAAGTGGGCCAATTCCTACTTTGTGGGCGAAGATGAAAATCTTGAGGGGAAAGAAAGTTTTTCCTGTGCCACAGAGTGTGTTTAGGCTTGAATCTATAGCATATTTAAGAGAGAAGCCTGCAACATTTTTTTTTTTTTTTAGTCATGATTCAAAGCTTCTTAACACATATCGACTTAAAACAAGCCCTGGAGTGGAGGGAATGAGTTTATATATTTCAAGAAAAAATACCTTATATATAGGAAAATTGGCAAAATGTAGTAGAAAAGACCTTGGAATTTGAATGGAGAAAGCTATAAGTTGGCGTTGCAGTGCTGATTCAGACTAACTGTACTGTGTAGATAATCCTTTAGGTTCTTTCTAGTCCTAAGACTTCACAACTCTAATTTGGTTTCAGGACCCTATTAAGTTGATTTCAGTTCCCTTTCTCCTCCAGCCTCACCTTTCTTTCTCCCTTCAAGATGCCCCCTGCAATTCCTTCTATCCAGGATTAACTACTTATTTGAATAGCCTGGATTTCTGTCTCTAACCTTCCCCTTTGTGCATTTAAGCTTACATCTTGAGTGTGTAAACCCTAAAGTGATCTGCTCTCTTTTAGTTGTAATTTTATAAATAATCAGACAATATTAGGGTCTTAGTAGCTAAGAAAATCCCTTTCTTGACCTTTTATTCAATTAAAATTGGAACTTTTCTTTCATCCAAATGAATGAATGGTAAACTTTCGGTTCTCAATGTGAGGTCGGGAGAGAATAAAATGTTAGAAAAGATGCCCTTTTCCAAACATTGATAAATATGTACTTATGTGTGAAATCAGATGTGGCTTTAAATAATGGTTACCTTCTCATAATTAATCTAGTCCTGGAACTTTCTTTCCATGTATTTTCCTATCCCTTTCAACATATCATAATTCACACAACATCAATATATTAATGTTGCGTTTAATCTGGTGTCCTTCTTGCTATCTGTGATTTTTATAAAGGTATTTCTCATGGTTAGTTAATGAACATGTAAATAGTTCCAAAAGAATGAAAATATGACTATATATTTCATAAAAATCTAATTATAGAATACTTAACTTATGTGTAGCATCTAATGTTCAATGGAGAATACACATCTATATACAGGAGTAAAATTCACCGCATGTCAGAGTGGGTTGAGATCTTAGAAGTCACATAATTCAAAACATAAATAAATTGTCTTCTTTGATGTGTGAGCAATTCAATGTATCCAGTCAATAAAGAATAATGCAGAGATGGAGTCAGAGGTATATTTCCTCTCAATTAACTGTTTTCTGGTTATTGGTTTTAGATTGTTTTCTAACAATTTGATGTTTCTAATAAATTGTGTTCTGCTATGTTCAATTGTGCCCCTTCTAATCCATACTGATGACAGATCTTTCTAAGAGGCAAATCATATCATGCTACTTCCTAATTATCATCTTCATGGAGCTTCTCATTGCCTGAAGCATTGATTTGCAACACTGGCTACATATCAGACCTGGAAAACTTTTTAAAAATATTGATGGCCACGCCTCTCCCTAAGCCTATTAAAAACAAATCTTTAAGGTAAGTACCTGGCCATAGTCATTTTAAAAATGACAATCCCCTGATGATTCAAATATAGTCATTCTTGGGAACAGGGAGCTGAATATCCAAACCCAATTTCTTCATCATAGCCTATAAGTAGGATACTAATACCAGAGACTAACTCTTTTGTCTCCTAATTCCCTTCCCAACTACACCTTATTTTTGTATAAATACATGGACACACGTGCAGACACACTGTGCTCAGTTGCTTTCAAACTCCTTAATGTTTCAGAAACGAGCGTCAGAGGAGATTTAAAATTTAGGTGAACATGGTCAACACAAGTTCTGGATTATCTAGCCACTCCATCAGAGGAAACTTCAAGAGGACTCTGCTTTGTTCAGGGACATTTGTCCTGTGGAGAGGAGCTCTGCCCCATCTACCCTTCTTCTCTCTGAATTCTGAAGAACTGGGGAGCACTGATCCCACCAGAATAGCTAGTGAGATGACTACCCTGTGCACCCTCAGCGTTCAGCCAACCGGATTTGTAAAGTAAAGCCTCCTCCACACTCCAGGGAAGGACTATGTCATGTTCCCTTACTCTGAACTGCAAACACCTAAGGACAGGATAGGAAGCAAGGGCCAGAGGTTGGTTTCCAGCATCTAACACGTCACTAGAATTCTGCTAGTCCTCGTTGTCTGCCCTCCTCCACAGACCAATGGGGAAAAATTCTCTAAGATTTATGTTCCACTTTGTTCTAGAACTAGCCAAGTGCTTTGTCAATAATAGGCATGAACTAAAGTGTGTTGAAAATGGATAATAATAATAGTAATAATAGCTACCATTTATTTACTGGTACATTTACTCTATTGTACCAGGGAGTACACTACATGCTTTTAATATGCTATCTTTTATATTTTAATTCTTATAAAAATCTCTATTACACTGATGAGAAAACAAAAAAAAATTAGGGAAACTAAGTAACTTGTCCATGAAAATTATCATCGTCATCATTATCACCACAACTAATATTTATTGAGTTTTCCCTTTGCTAGTCACTATAACTGACTTACATGTAATAACTCATTTAATTCTTATTACTACCACCTAAGTTATGTACTAATATTATCCTAGTTTTACAAGTGGCGAAATTGAGACAGAGAGAAATAAACTATACTGTTTGCACAGACACAAAGTGTCAGAGTTTGGGTTTAAATGTAGGCAGTTTGACTTTAGATCAGTGGTCTTAATTATGATGTAGTGTGTAGTTATTTAAACATAGGACTTCAACTTTAAATCTCTTATTTTTAATCATTATTTAATAACACATAATTCTTACATGACTTATAAAAATTATTCCTTTTCTGAAAATCCAAAGATATAATATCTTTCTTGTAATACATAAAATTTAGATTTGAGGTATTTAAGAAAGGGATATGGAAGAAAAAAAACATACCTAGAGCAACAAACTGAAAAAGCTAACGTGAGTTTTACTATGACCTGAGAAATGAGAATAAATTTATTTAATAAAGAAATTTAATTAACAAAAGCACTTACAAAGACTACATTATATTAGTACCTTGGAAGATTTTATTCATTTTCACACTGGGGCAAGGACCGTGGCTCATAGTTGGGGAGATATTTTAAGAAATTGTCACAGTGAATCTCTGTGCTTTACTTGTGCATGGTTGCTGTTGAGGTGGTTGTTTATGACATTTCATAGTGTCTTCTTAATTGGAACCATTGGGGAAACATCTTTCTCATCTTATTTACATGGAAACTTGTGCTTCCCCTGAGAAAATGAATTGCTTTAATCTTATGAACCTGTGAATCATGCAGCATATTTTGATTATCCTTTTATTCTGGCTGGTGAAAATCACAGAGACAGATTTATGACATACCTTAAACAGATATTTAGGGAGTCATAGCCTACATTTGGTATATTAACTTCAATGTAATCTACCTTTTGCATTCTTGTATTTATTTCACTATGGATACTAAAATTTCTTGCAAGCTAATACTATGCTAATATAATTCTTAGTGTCCATATCAGCAGAGAAATTTTCCCGACTTTAGTTTACTTTGATTCACACTGGAAATGGTATAATCTATTTTTGGAGATGGAAAGCACAGAATATCTAAAATGGAGATACTCAGAATGTAAGGATTCTTGAATATGCAGAATATAGGAAAGGAAATTCTCTTTTGTCTGGAGGGACTAAGTGTGTAATATAATGCAACTATTTTCAAATAATAATAGCTTTGACCATCACTTTGATGTTAGTGGCTATGTGCACAGACTCTGGAGCCAGATACTTGGGTTCAAATTCTGCCTCTTATTATTATGAAAGGAATCTAGTGGGTTATTTAATGTCCTTGTGCCTCAGTTTCCTCATTTGTATAATGGAGATAATAGTTCCTACTGTATGGGATTTTTGTAACTATTAAATGATTTTATCTCCATAAACTTCTTAGAACTGTGTCTGTTGTATTGTGAGAAGTATAAAAGTGTTAGATATTGTTGTTTGTTGAATTTTTCACAACTGTTGATATTACCAGGAATGAAGATAAGAGTTGGGATAGAATGAAAGAAATGATCAAGAGTTAATGTTTTCAGCAATGGAAAGGAATAATAAGGAGGCTAATTAATTATTGCTCCAGGGAGGAGTGGCCAGGGTAAGTCCTTAAGACAATGTGTAATTTAAAGGGAAAGAAAGATTGGAAGTTGTAATAGGACCAAGCAGGACACTATTCTCACTTGCAGATTCTGGTGTCCACAGATATGAAGAAAGCTAAGCTTTCATCTGAGAGGACTATAGGGAAACAGTATTCTCTCAAAATCCAGTTTTCAGTTAAAGAAAGAGTTGATTAAACAATTACACAATTTTGAAGATTATAAGTATTTGCTGTTGCCTAACTATCCCGGGTTACAGTTTTCAAACTAACATTTGCGTTCTCCTTCTATTCTCTGTGCTGACAGTTGGTAAAGATATGTTTCATAAGTATTTTAATTCTTAAATAATCCCTTTTCCATTTTCATGTACATTTCAATCCTCTTCTGAATAATGGTTGGCTGCTTAAGTTTTTCAGGTGCTTAAATCTTATGATCTTTTTCTACCATTGAGTTAGATGTTCTGTATATGTGCCTCCTTTTAACATCTGAAGTAGAAACCATTGCTCATTTTGTGTAGTCAGTGCCAATGTGAAGGAAGCAATTCCTTACACAGTCTATATTGGAATGCCAAAATTGGAGTTATTGACATTGGCTCTTGAATTTCATCCATATGAGGACAAAAACATATTACCCTGAAAATGCGTCATCATCTAGATGCCAGATGTCATCATGAACACTACTTAATTTAGAAATCATTTTGAAGTAGAAGAGAAATTAAGAGATTATATTATTGATTGGTAGACACTTAACATTGCTCTCCTTTCCCCCCCTTCATATCATTGGAAGCTGAAGAAGAAAACTTATGGATCCACATTGATTTGATTTGGTGTCTGGGGTATACAGAAATCAGAGATGTTGAAAATATCCAAGACACCCGGAGGCAATCACTACTCCATATCCACCATTTCATTGTAATGATTACTAAATATATCCTTAAAGTATTCTAACAAGATAATTGTATCACTCTATTTTGAGCATGAACAGAAGCAAAGCTCTACCTATAAGGGATTTAAGGAAAGAATATTCTCACAGAAGCCAGGTTCCAGTTAAGGTAAGAATGTGGTAGAAAAACTAAAAAGGATTTTTTTTTTTTTGTCATGCCACAGAAGTTTCAGCGAGAACAGTGGAAATATTTTATAGAACTCAGATTAGAGATTATACAGAAGAGTAAGGTGGTAAAATATGAATGGTGATAGATGGGAATTTTGGACTTCTGGAAGTGAGGTACACATGGCTATAAAGCATGATGAAATTAGTCTTAAAAGTTATCTGAAAGAAGGTAGTCTATCAATTTAAACTAAATTGAATTGTTTCATGATGAAGTGAGCTTCTGAACAACTACTGCCACCTGGGTGCCTGGATGGTGGATGGACAGGATAAAGGACAATGTCACAGGGACCACATGGTAAGGGGAATACATCCGTGATATTGCTCTCACAGGCAGACATAGAAGGTGTGGCAGCTAAGATGCGAAGTGACAGTCCTTCAGAAGACTCTTTTCTGTTAATGTTGTTAAAATGAGAGAGAACATGCATAAAATTGATTTATCCTTTAATGGGCCAGCGACATGGAATAAATATATTACTGAAAAGTTGCCCAATGATGGAATACATGCCTTACTCTTAGTAAGTTTCCAGTCATTTGGAAAGAAAGCTGGGATGTGTAATGGAATAACTTATATAAGTCAGGTAACACAAGCTGATAGTATTCTAGTAATAGCACAAGCCATGACTCTGAGTGTGAAGGAATTTGCACAGTAGAGAGGCTGAGAGGCCAAAGTGACTCGAGTCTAAAGACAAAGGTGTGAAATGGTATGTGAAGGAGCTGGAGATGTAGTCAGAGACTTTACCTCAAGAGTGGTTTTAAGCCACTGACACATTTTAAGCAGTGAGCTAAAATAATATGTTTGTTTTGTAGGGGGCTAGAGGTGTAAGTAGAACAACTACAAGGCTGTGGCAAGTCTAGAGTGTAGGAATTTGCAGTAATTGTGGAATCCAACTATCATCTGGGATTATCCTGTCCAAAGACCCACGTCTTAGAGGAAGTCGATATAAGTCACTACAATTTTTTTGAATTCTTGAAGGATTATTTTCTGCTAGTCATTTTTGGGCTGGGTTTTCTACTACCATTGGATCCTTGGTCTGTTACATTGTACTTCCCATTGCTGAACCCTCTTCTGCTCTGCAATGCATTTGGCATGTGTTCCAGTTCATTATTCCATGCTTTCTTCACACAAAACACTTCTTGATTTGATAACTTTTGCAGAGGCTTTGTTGGTGTTAGGAACAGTGGCCCATTACACAGTAATAAGAACTTAAAATTGAAATCATACATCATTACACATAAGAATATTGGACCACCCACCCCTACAACCAGGAATTTCATATTAAGGGGTATTTTCTTCTATCTGCATATACTCTCAACCCCTCAGTACTCTGTTTATATCTCCCAGTTCCTCAGAGTGCTTTCAAACTCTTGAATTTAAATTAATTTCATATGCAGAATGTTTAGCTGTCACTCTGTCATTATTATATTTTCTCCTTCCCTTCATGGAAATATTTTTCTTAGAAAATAAAGCAATCTACAACAGAAAGAAATTATAACAATATTTTAATGTAGAGGGGATTGCAGTCATTCATGTGGTTTTATTTTTAATTTGTTTTATTTCAGCATATTATGGGGGTACAAATGTTTAGTTACATATATTGCCTTTGGCCCACCTGAGTCAAAGCTTCAAGCATGTCCATCCCCTAGATGGTGTGCACTGCACCCATTAGGTGTGAATATACCCATCCCCTTCTCCCCCATCCAAGCTGCCTAACATTTGATTTGCATTTCCCTGGTGATTACAGATGTTGAGCATTTTTTCATATGTTTGTTGGCCATTAATCTGTTTTCTTTTGAAAAGTTTCTGTTCATGTCCTTTGCCCACTTTTTGATAGGGTTGTTTGATTTTTTCTTGCTGGTTTTCCTGAGTTCTATGTAGATTCTAGTTGTCAGCCCTTTATCAGATGTGTAGCATATGGATATTTTCTCCCATTCTGTAGGTTGTCTGTTTGCTCTCAAGATAGTTTCCTTGGCTGTGCAGGGATCATTTTAATTTGATCAGGTCCCATTTATTTATTTTTTTGTTGCTGTGATTGCCTCCGCGGTCTTCTTTGAGAAGACCCTGTATAGCAAAAACAATCTTAAGCAAACAGAACAAATTGGGAGGCATCAATTTATCAGACTTCAAGCTATACTACCAGGCTATAGTAACTAAAACAGTATGGTATTGGTACAAGAACAGAGACATAGACCAATGGAACATAACTGAGAACTCATATATAAAACCATCCTCACATAGCCATCTAATCTTTGACAAAGCAGACAAAAACATACACTGGGGTAAAGAATCTTTATTCAATAGATGGTGCTGGGAAAATTAGATAGCCACATGTAGAAGACTGAAACAAGATCTGCACTTTTTACTTCTTACTTCTCAGAAAAATCAATTCATGGTGGATAACATACTTAAACCTAAGGCATGAAACTGTAAGAATTCTACAAGAAAATGTTGGAAAAACTCTTATAGACATTGGCCTAGGGAAAGAGTTGATTCATGTAGGTTTAAACAGCATGTTTTGTAACTTTGAGAAATACAGACAACTGTTACCCATTTTTTAATCAGATTATCTGGTTTTTTGTTGTTGAATTGTTTAAGTTCTTTATATATTTTGTTTATTAATACATTAGCTGCCATATGAGTTGTGTTTTGAGCCTGGGGTCTCGGGAAGCATATGTAACTCACACGTCTCTTCACCTTGGGAGCTGTGTGAACTATTTCAAGTTGTATATAACTCATGCACAACAAAGCAATAAAAATAACAAATTTTTTACTAATTAGAAAGGATCATTTGTTTTTGAAATTTTTATTCTATTTTCATAATAAAACACTGTGGCCCCAAGGAAATTTTTTTTTTCTAGTGTGGCATTCGATGTGTTAAACTCTTATCAGATTTATAGTTCACAAAATTACTCTCCCATTCTGTAGGTTGTCTCTTTGTTCTGTTGATTGCTTCCTTTGTTGTACAGAAATGTTTTAGTTTGACGTAATCCCATTTATCTATCTTTGCTTTTGTTACCTGTATTTTTAAGATTTTATACAAAAAGTCATTGCCTAGACCAGTGTCATGAAGCTTTTTCTCTGTTTTATTCTGGTAGTTTCATAGACTCAGGTCTTACATTTAAGTCTTCAATACATTTTGTGTTCATCTTAGTATATGCTAGGAGATAAGGGTCTAGTTTTATTATTCTGCATGAAGATATCCAGTTTTCCCAGCATTATTTTTTGAAGAGGCTGCTATCTTTTCCCCATTGTTTGCACTTGGAACTTTTGTTGAAAATCAGTTGGCTATAGATGCATGAGTTTATTTTGGAATTTCCTCTTCTGTTCCTTTGGTCTGTGTGTCCATTTTTATGCCAGTACCATGCTGTTTTGGCTATAGCTTTGCAGAATGTTTTAAAGTCATATAATGTAGTGTTACCAGCTTTGCTCTTTCTGCTCAAAATTGCTTTGGCTATTGAGGGTCATTTTTGGTTTAACAAAAATTAAATTTTTTTTTTCAATTTCTATGAAGAATGTCATTGTTATTTTGATAAAGCTTGCATTGAATCTGTGGATTTCTTTGGGTAGTATGGACATTTTAACAATATTAATTCTTCCAATAAAAAAAAGATATCCAAATGGACAACGGATGTATTAAAAAATGCTCAACATCACTAATCATCAGAGAAATGCAAATCAAATCTACTATGAGCTATCAGTTCACTGCAGTCAGAATTGCTACTATCAAAAAATCAAAAGATAATAAGTTCTGCCCAGTATATGGAGAAAAGGGAACACTTACACTCCCTTATTAATGGGAGAGTAATTTAGTATAGCCATATGGAAAGCTCAAAAAATTAAAATTACAACTACCATATGATCCAACAATCCCATACTTGCTGTACATCTAAAGACAAAGAAATTAGTATGTCAAAGATATATCTGTACTCCTACATTTATTGCAGCACTGTTCACAATAGCTAAGATATGGAATCAACCTGAAGGCCCATCAGAGGATAAATGGATAAAGAATACATGGTATACATACACAATGGAAGCCATAAAAAGAATGAAATCCTGTCATTTGTGGCAACATGGAGAAACCTGGAGGACACTATGTTAAGTGAAATAGGCCAGGCACAGAAAGACAAAACTGCATGACCTCACTCATATATAGAATTTAGAAATTTGTTCTCATAGAATTATAGAGTAGAATAATGATTACCAGGGTTGGGAAAAAGAGGAGGAAGGGAAGATGGTGGGAGATTGGTCAAAGGGTACAAAGTTATGGTTAGATAGGAGGAATAAATTCTGCTATTCTATTGCATGTTAGGATGCCTAGAGTTAATAGTAGTGTATTGTATATTTCAAAAGAGCTAGAAGAGATTTTGAATGTTCTCATCACAAAGAAATGATGTGTTTAAGGTAATGGATATGTTACTCACCCTGATTTGATCATTACACAATTTATACATGTATAAAAACATAATGGTGTATCCCATAAATATGTACAATTATTATGTCAATCATAATTTTTTTAAAAAACCCACAGAAAACTAGTACAGTTTACTGAGAAAAGAAAACACACACAAAAAGGTTAGTAATAAAGATCAAGAGTTGTATTCAAAATGAATAAATCAAATTGAGCTTATCCCTACCTGCTAACATCTGGGCAATTTTCCAATGCAATAAGAATTCAATAAATTTATAAGCTATTACTAGAGCATGCAAGCCTCTTTTGGAAAAAAAAGTACATAAAGATTGTTTACTGGTATTAAAATTTTGAAAAATTAGTTAATAACTGCAACTGTGATTTTTGTAACTATTTACTTTTACCGATTTTTTTTCTAGTCTAAATATAGCATACAGGGAAATGAGGATAGATGGGAAAAAACAAAACTATATTTTTTAAAGAAGTTTTCTTTTAAGATCTGCAGCTGAGATGAGAGACAGAAGAACTTAGCCTAAAGGAAGTGCATTTGCTTCTATGTCACTGGTCATAAATCTAGTTATGCTTTTACTTCATTCTGAACTTTCCAGACTAGAAAAGTTTTTACTAAGATAACAGAATATATTTTTATGTATCTGTTAAAACAGGTTTCTAGATAGAACTATAAGTAATTGCAGTTTTAAATAACAGGTACCCATTTATTAAACAAACTGCATTAACCAATAAATTCACCTACCTTTGTTTAAATTCACTATCTTGTAAAGAAACACACTTACTTGGTTTTCAACGCCAATTACGCTTTTGAGTTCTTGTATGGACAAGATTCTGGACTCAATCCTTTGGTCTGCTTTGTTGGAGTAATCACTTAAGGCTAGGACTGTTTGTTTTTTCCAAGTTCAGGATTCATCCAAGCAGTTTGGCTTTAGGAACTACTTTGCATTACATTGAGTATATACATGTAAATGTATATGACAAATGAAATAGTTTGTAGTCCGTTTCTGATGAAATTCACCTGAAAATAAATCGCAGTTGACTCTTGAACAACATGGATTTGAACTGTGTGGGTCCACTTATATACAGATTTTTTTCAATAAATACATTAAACAATTCATGGAGATTTGTGGCAATTTAAAAAAACTCACAAACTGCATAGCCTAGAAATATCAAAAAATAAGAAAAATTTAGGCATTTCATGAGTGCATAAAATATATGTATATACTAGTTTATTTATATGTCAGTTGATTGTTTATGTTATCCAGAAGACTTCTGGTGAACAATGGGCTATTTGTCAAGTTTGGGGGAAGTCAGAAATTATTTGCATATTTTTAACTGCAAAGGGGTTTGTGCCCCTACATTCCGTGTTTTTCAAGGATCATGTGCATCACTATTTTAGTCACTATTAAATTTATAATACTGGTGAAGTCACTAATTTGACTGCTAATTTATTGTACATGACATTAGAATCTGTCCACAAGGGGGCTCCCTTGCTCTAATTTTAAGAATTTTTGGCTACAATGGATTATAATACTTTGGAAGATTTTTTTTAGCTTTGCAGAAGAATTTAATAATCCAATTTTAAATGCACCAGAAAATCTGAAATATATTAATGGGTCACATTAACCTGAAAGAAAGAAAGCAGCCTCCACACTCTCTGGCGCATCTCATTTTCCTTAGTGAAAAACTTTCTTTACTGAATGTTGTCTTGATAGTCAACTATGACAAAATTGTGCTTCTCTAAGTTGTGCAAAGCCAACTATACCACTGATTACATAAACACTATGAGATAAATAACATAATTGCAATGGTAAGATCCATAAGACCCTCATGAATTCCATATGACAACATGCTATTTTAATGGCAGACACATAGCAAATATTATTTTTATAACATCATCTCTTCAAAAAAAGAAAAGAAGAAAAGAAAAGAAAAAAATCCACCCTATTTTTTTTTCTTCAATAAAATAGTATTGGGGAATATTTGAAAATATTTAGTCAACTAAGTATTTGTTAGCTGCTTTTTTAGGAATCCCACTGTTTATTCAATTCAGTTCAATAAAGCTTTCTTGAGTGCTGGCTTCATTGCAAATATTGTTTTAAAAACTAGAGGAGTTTTAAATATGAAAAAGAATTGATACCCCGAAGCAACTTACAGTTTGCTGATGGAGAGAGAAACAGAAGCAAATGTATGGCAAAATGATGGAGGTGCTGAAACAAAGGTTTGCATCTTGATAAGCCAGAAAGGACTATGCGTTTGTATTAGGTTTAAATATATCTAAATATATTACACTATTTCACATTTTAGTGAAAAGGTATGTTTCTTGCTCATTTGCCTTGCACCCTTCACTGTGCTGAATATATTTTGTGTGTCCTCTTACAGAATTCTCATACTAAACCATGCAGTGGGTACGACCTGCCTCCCTTTCAGGCCTTTGAGCACCAACCATTTCACCTTAGTTAACAGTGGAGGACTAAGCAATTTCATGAAACCCACTTTGGCCTCTCGGTGGTGCACAGATTTTATTTGTTATGAAGCAGATGTCAATATTCTGGTCTAACACTCCCCTGCCCCGCCTCCTTTTCTAAGAAAGAAAAATTACTCAGAAAATACTACTATATGCTTTCAACTGTCACAAAATTCTATGAGTAGCAATATAACGTAGATATTAAGTCTCAGGAGGAATAAAATTCATGATGGGAAGCTTTATGTTACCAAGAGAAATTCTAAAATAATGGAAATATTTATAAAGTGTGGACAGAAGCAAAAAGTAGAATGGTGGTTGCCAAGGGTGTGAGGAGTGGAAATGTGTAGATGTCAGTCAAACAGTACAAACTTTCATTTATGCAGGATAAGGCAGTTCTGGAGATCTAACGTACAGCTTGGTGACAATCTTGTATCGTATAATTTGAAATTCGCTAAGAGAATAGATCTTTAGTGTTCTCCCAGCACACACACAAACACGTACATAAGGTAACCCTGTGAGTGACGGACATGTTAATTGGCTTGACTGTGGTGATCATTTCAAAATACATACGTATATCAAAACATCACATTACATACCTTAAATATAGATCATTCCTATTAGTCAATTATACTCCAATAAAACTGAAAAAAAAAGAGGGTTTGAAGGACACTTAAATTTTGAAATGATAGAATACGACCATGGAAGGTAAGCTCTAAAAGGTCAAAGATCTTTTTTTTTTTTTTATTTCTATATCCCTAGCACCAACATTCAAAAATTACTTGGTCAATAATCTTCCTCCCAAACATTTTCTGTTAAAACCAAGAGAGTGAATATTTTTGAGTTTGTTGGCCATGTGGGGTCAAGTACTCAACTCTGCTACGTTAGTGAGAAAGCAGCACAGTCAATATGAAAAAGAATGAGCGTGGCTCTGTTCTAGTAAAACTTTATTTACAAAAACTGGTAGCCAGCAACTGTAACACAAGCTATAGGTTGCCAACCCCTGATCTAGACTCTTCCACCCCTGTTATGCAATTCCTTGGGTGTTCAAAACTGTCATGGTGCTCATGACAAACAGACACTGTGGCCATGTGGAACCATATCTTAATATTTATATTAGGATCTTTTTGCTTATATGAGATATTAAAAGAAGTGATAAGTTCATAATCATTTTCTTGTTTCTCTCCTTTGAGGGCTGTGGTTCTCTTCTACACACCAATAATTATATTAGAAGAGTCTCTCCAATACAATACTCCAAGTTGATAACAGCTTTGGAAATCAGTAATAGTTATATCTCATGTGGTAAAGTACAGGTTTTACCTTCTGATTGTTTTCAGTGTAAATGTTTGCTTGCCCCATAATTTTAATATTTTCATTATCATAATCACTAGAGAAAACATACAATTAAAAAATGCCTCCAAACTCTGCTGTATTTATATAATTCAGAAAGAAAGATTATCAGCTTGAGAGCACATAGGTTTTATGACACTTCTTAAAGAACCAAAGTTTAGCGAACAGAATTAGGGCAAACTGTGTTTTTACCAGTCTCCACTCTCTCAACCCCTGCATTCACATCTTCGGACATCACTGGGGTAAGTGTTGAGGTAGAAAAGAAACAACAGTCTGTGGTCATACCACCCTGAACACACCCGATCTTATCTGATCTCAGAAGCTAAGCAAGGTCAGGCCTGATTAGTACTTGGATGGGAAAAGAGACAATGATAACTCTAGATGCACAGAGGCAAGCCCACAGAGACATTCTTGAAAAGAGAACAAAGATACACTTTGATCTTCTATTTCTAGTTTATTAATGGTTCATATATTGTGTTGGTTAATTTTATGTGTCAACTTAAATAGGGCCATGGGATGGCTCTGCAACTGACCCAGATGTTGGGACATGCCAGCCTCCATAATCATGTAAGCCAATTCCTTATAGTAAACCTCATTCTATAAATATATATATCCTATTGGGTTCTTCCCTGGAGAACCCTGACCTGTCTCTCTCTGTCTTTATATATACACACATGTACACACACGCATATACATACGTACACAGTCATGTGGCGCTTAATGGTGGGGATACATTCTAAGAAATGTATTATTAGGCAAATTTGTCATGTTGAAAACATCATGGTATATACATACACAAACCTAGATGGTATAGCCTACTACACACATAGGCTATATGGTATAGCAGATTGCTTCTAGGTTACAAACCTGTATAGCATGTTACTGTACTGAATACTCTAGGCAATTGTAACACAATGGTTAGTATGTGTATATTTAAACATATCTAAACATAGAAAAGGTATAGTAAAAATATGATATGAAAGATAAAAATGGCACACCTATATACTGCACTTACTATGAATAAAGTTTGCAGGACTGGAAGGTGTTCTTGATTAGTTGGTGAGTGGTGAGTGAATGTGAAGGCCTAGGACATTACTGTACATTACTGCACTTTACTGTATAAACACTGTACACTTAGACTATATTAAATTTATAAAAATTATTTTCTTCAATAATAAATTAATCTTAGCTTACTATAAATTTCTTACTTTATACACTTTTACATTTTTTACATTTTTTTACCCTTTTGTAATAACACTTAGCTTAAAACATAAACACACATAGTTGTATAAAATATTTTTATGTATTTATTGTATAAGCTTTTTTCTATTTTAAACATTTTTAATCTTTTTTTTAAATCTTTTAAACCCTTTTGCTAAAAACTATGACACAAACAGCACACGCTATATATTAATCTGGTCCTACACAGGGTCAGAATCACCAATATCACTGTCTTCCACTCCACATCTTGTCCCACTGGAAGGGCTTTGGGCAATAACATGCAGGGAGCTGTCATTTATAATTACAATGCCTCCTCTTGGAATACCTCCTGGAGGACTTGCCTGAGGTTGCTTTACAATATAATATAGTAAATGCATAAACCAATAGTGGAGTCTTTTATTATTATTAATTATTATATATTACACATAATTTTATGTGCTATACTTTTATGTCTGGCAGTGAAGTAGGTTTGTTTACACCAGCATCACCATAAACACATGGATAAAGTGTTGGGCTGTGACATCACAAGGGCTATAATGTCACTAGGTGAAAGGAATTTTTCAGCTCCATTTTAATCTTATGGAACTATAGATGTATATGTGGTGGTCAAAGAGTCATTCAACAAAAAGTCATGTGGCACGTGATTGGATATAGAGACAGATAAATAGATCTCTCTATATGTATGTATGGTTTCACTGGGCACCTACATCCCTGCCCTACTAGCCTAGAAACTCTCCTTTACTTTCTATGCTTCAACTGTGAACACTGGCTACAGAGCCTCCCTCTGCTTTGACTGGGAATTCAATGAACTCTTTGCTCCTTTGACTGCCTACGGCAGCTGGAACTTTGATATTCTTGTTTCTACTATGAAAGTTTTTACTATGAAGGTTGAATATAGCAAGCGAACATACTACTCCCACAGCTGAGTGTACACCAAGGGAGAAAAATGTGGTTGAAATCCCAAATTGGAACATTAATGTGTTTTCTTAGTACAATCTTGTAAAGCCAAATTATGAAGATGTTTCATTTAAATTTTTAGGTTTTCATAGAAAATAAACATTATAAAAAACATTTTCAAAATAGAAAAACATCCAACCTTCGACACAATTCACTAATAACTCTTGGAACAAAATACAGATACAATTTATAAATGAAAAACTGCCGTGGTTGTTTCTGGTCTGTTGCCGAATTTCTTAAGATTCGGATTGATTTTTTTTAAAAGTCTCTGGCTTGTGGACTTATGCTAATTTGTGAAATTTCTTTAATGCATAAAAAGAAAGACATTAAAATGCACTGACATCATTGATCAGCTTGAAGAAACCAAGACATTTGGTTTACGTAAGGTTCTATTGAAATATCTGGAACTAAAGAAGCAGCTTGTATTTGAAGGCTATTTAGAAAATAAGGCATAAATCTTCTTTTGATAAGAGGAACAAATCAATAGAAAACAAAACACATTTGTATGTTTCTCAGCATTGCAAATGGGAAATAGAACACTTAGGTTAACCTATTGTTCAAGATGAGCCATTCAACTCTGTTGTGTACGGAGAATATAATTCAGTAATTTTGATAACTTTTGAAATAAGTACTTCTATTTTTTAGGTATCTCCAAGCTCTCTTTTATGAGTTAAAAACTTGATAGGTTTTATTATTTTTAACACTGTTTGATTTCTCTACAAAGTGCTCAAACAGAAAAACAACACAGTGTCTCTACTTAAAACTGAGAGAGAACTATGATATACACAGTTGCTAAACAAAGCCTTTTTCTTTTTAAGAGCAAGAAAACACTAGAAAATATGGAGCTGAAGTAACAAGGAAAGAAAATAATACTGAAAATTAAATCAATAGGTAAAGATAAAACAGTTCCGGCCGTACAGATTATGTAATGAGACAAGTTTCTGTCAGATCTTGACTTGGTTAATATCTTTGGGGGTAATGAAAATATGAAAAATTATCATTATATTATACTTTCTTCCTCTTGTATAATGGAGAGGTTTTTTTTCTTTTCTTTTTTATAGTTCTACTAAAAAATCCTCGTTATTTGTTATATGAAAGAAGATCTGGTATGGTGAAAGAATGAGTTTCTCACTAAAACTTTTACAGTTCTATGCTCTTGGTAGACATATTGTCTGTGGTTCTGGAAGCAACTGCACATAAAAGCAGAGAAAATCATACATCCTGCTTTTCTTCCCCTAAGGCCAAGTAGAGCTCAGCCTGCTAAGCCAGGCCCCTTTACCTTCATTTGTTTATTTTTTTTAATTAACACATAATAATTTTATGTATTTATGGGATACACTGTGATGTTACCATACATGTATACATTGTGTAATGATCAAATCAGGGTAATTTAAATATACATCACCTCAAATATTTATCCATCCTTCCTGCTTTATCACCTCAGTTTAAACTGGATTGTGGACATCTCTTTTGTAGCTGAATTTTGGACACTTCATGTGTTCTTTGTATAATAAAAATATATTTATTCTTGGTCACACAGCACAAGCTTTTTGCTTCTGCTCTGACATTACTAGATAGCACACTAAAAGGATATTTAGAAAACATTTGGAAATAGTGTGGCCATGGGTCACACTAACATTGGGAGAATTTTCCCTTCTTCTGTCTGGAACAGTGTGTACTCAGGCTATAAAGTAAAACTTTTGGCAATTTTAATCCAATGAAAGAAAGAAGGAAGGAAGGAAGGAAGGAAGGAAGGAAGGAAGGAAGGAAGGAAGGAAGGAAGGGAGGGAGGGAGGGAGGGAGGGAGGGAAGGAGGGAGGGAGGGAGGGAAGAGAGAAAGAAAGAAAATCTCTTTATTCAGATATTGGTAAATTTAAAAATTTTTTTATTTCTATCTTGCTCCTGAATGAGTCACTCTCAAGGAAAACACTCTTTGCCCATTTGAGCCAGAGTGATTCTACTTATAGCTATTTTTTATACTGGGGTCTCTAAAAAACATGATTGAAATAAATGATTCACTTGTAAAAATTTCTATAATCACTTTTTCCCATAGTCTCCAAAGTCTCTTTAGCTATAAGAATCTGGGAGTTGTTTCCTATATTGATAACTTTACACATAAATTAAAACAATAATAAAGAACAAATACATATAGTATTTACCAATGCAAAGTAAGTACCTTTCTAAGAGCTTGAAATAAATTAACACATTTATATTTCACAGAAAATCTATGAAAATAATATATGCATATTTCCACAGACAGATGAGAAGGCTGAGTGTTTAAATAACTTGCTTAAGTTCAAACTCAAGCAAGCTGGCCCAGATTCTAGCTGTCAACCTCACACTGTTGCTGAGACCTGTACAGCATAACAGTGGACAGACACGAGACAGGCCATTTCTAATGGTACAGATTGGCTCAGGATTTTGTTTTTGTGTTCTTAGAACTTGTATAAATTCTTTACATTAGAGAAGACTAAAATGGAAAGATTTGTGTTTGTAGCCTTTTCTCTGTTACACAGATGTTTGACACCCTTTGCCTCATCTTTGCTGTTGCTGTAGAAACAAATGTTTTTGAAGAAGCAGCTATGGAAATGTAAGAAAATTAGACTGAGAAGAGTTTAATAGATGCCTTAATTCTGAACATGTTTTTATTTGTGTGGCCATGAATGAGTTATTTAACTTCTCTGAGCTGAAATTTCCTTATCAATTATATCTTGGGATTATATTTTAAAAAATATAAACACTGAATTTTTCTATAATGAAATGATATATAAAAAATATGCTATAAATTATAAAACCGTAATTTTTTTCCCTCTTTCTTCCCCCTTTTTATCCTCCTCATTCTTCTTCTATTGTTTTTTCGTTTGTATTATTATAGTGACAAGGCTAAAATTACCTTATTTTTCCTACTTATAAGGTATTTATCCTCTGGAATGCATTTTGTTTAAAATCATTTAATTTATACATCTTTCAGAATTTTTCTTTCTGGGACAGTAATGCAAAATTGGTGTATTAGAGTTACTTCAGATATCCCTATAGCATATTAAATCTGCTTCATGTAGGACATCTGTTACTTTCCAGATCTTTGGAGGAAACATCTTAAGACTTGTGTCAAGGTCATGAGCTTTTGAGACCACTTTTTTTTTTTCGAGTATTACGGGGTATAAATGTTTTGTTACATGGATTGCTTTTGTATTGCTTCGGTAAAAGTTATAAGTATGCCCATCACCCAGATAGTGTACATTGTACCCATCAAGTATGATTTCAGCCATCTCTGTCCTCCTCCATCCCACCTGCATGATTTCTGTTGAGTTTTACTTTCATTTGTGCACATGAGTGCTGATTGGTTAATTCTAAGTTAATGGTGAGTACATGTGGTGTTTATTTTTTCATACTTTAGATACTTCACTTAGCAGAATGGTCTCCAGTTCCATTCAGATTGTTGCAAAAGGTATTAATTCTTTTTTTATGGCTGAGTAGCATTCTATGGTATACACATACCACATTTTATTAATCCACTCATGAATTGATGGGCACTTGGGTTGATTCCACATCTTTGTGATTGTGAATTGTGCTGTTATGAACATTCTAGTGCAGATGTCTTTTTGATAATATTTTTTCTTTGGGTAAATACTCAGTAGTGGGGTTTCTGAATCACATGGTAGATCTACTTTTAGTTCTTTTGACCATGTATTTTCAAGTTTTGTTCTAAACATAGATTTGACACCCATTTAATGATCTCAAAATAGAAACAAAGTCAGTAATGGATAATGTGCCCACAGAGAACTTTTGGGATCTTCCTAAGCCTCTATTTTTGGATAGTGTCTGTTGTATAATTACTTTTAAGCAATATTTGATGAAATGGTTTACCCTTTTTCCTTCATTATGCTTTTTTTTGAAAATGATCCTTCCCTACTCTGTTAATCCTTCAGGGTTACTGTTTGCCTTTCTGATCATCCCAGAGTCTCACAATTCAGGAATGGTTTCAGGGTTGAGGTCTCAGGATTCCTGGAAGATCTCACAATGCTGTGGTCACATTTCTGCTATTGAACTTACCATGTAGTATTATAATTATCTTTTTAATTGAATATTTCTTCCTAAATTGGCCATGTGCTTCTTAAAGGAAATGAATTATGTCATGGATATATTTGTGTACTCCCTTTGAATCACATAGTGCCTGATACCCAGTGGAAGAGCAAACAAGGTATGAATGAGTTAGTGGTGATGTTAAAACAAAAACTTGTTACCTGTACTAATTTAATTTGCTTATTGCACTCCTCACTATAAAGTAAGCATAAATGATCTGGAGTTGTTCTATTTTTAGATTGAATTCTACTCTGTAATGTTGGCCCTGATGAATGCCAGAATATTTAAGAAAATAATCATTTTTTGCCTATTCTGATGGCATTTAAACTTTTTATTAATGATTTTAATAAAATTCAAATAAACAACTAGTAAATAATTGGTATTTTGAAGAATTCCTGACTTCACATTTTTCAATAATTTAAATTATTGATATTATTTGCTATGGTGCTGGCAATTTGACCAAGTATCCTGCCAAGTTCATAATTAAAATATAAATTGGTTTTATGAATCAAAGTATTTCCTTTCTGGATAAATTAATCCTCAGAGACACTGGCAATTGGCATCATACGTATTTGTAAAGTCAAGCAAGAAAGGTTAGTTGCAATTGTAAAAGAAAATGATTAGAAGTATTCAGGTTTGTACTGACAAAATCACTCTAAACAGAATTTCCCAGTCTAAACAATGTCATCCATTGTGATAAAATTTTCTAAAAAAAACCCCCTGTACTATTAGGCCATTATTTAGTTCATATTTATCCCTTTTAAAATGCAGATAGTCCAGCATCCAAGTATCTGTGTTTATTTGTAAATCTATTATTTTAAACTCAGGTAAATAAATCTCATGATGGTCATGTTCTCTTTCTATCCTTGATAGGCTTATTTTACAAAGACTGTTTCTGGTGAATGTAACTCCATTAAAAGCATTTAATGATCTGAGCATCATATTTAGGATGATATTCCCTAAAGACTTTAACTTTACAAACTTGGCATACATGTTCCACAGGGAATTGGGTGGAGTTTCCTTCCCTCCTACCTGTTAGACAGCGAGAATGGGGGCCTCTTTGAGGCATTTCCTTCTAAATGCCTTAGAAGGAAAAACTGGGTCCTAGAAAGGGGAGAACTAAAAAGTGACATTGTTCACAGGGGTTGAGGGTAGGAATTTTTAGTGAGAGTCTGGGGATATGAGAAAAGGGGATGAAAACTGTAAACATAAGGACAGCAGACATGGTCCACCGTCATATAAACATAGTTGTATTTTTTTTCCTTAACCTTTCTCTTTATCCTCACTGAAAATAGAGAGGGAGAATGGATAAGTGACAGTGGTGGGGGTTCTTTCCTTCTTTTCTGTCAAGGACTTTTCATGTTTGTCCAAAAGAAATTGCTTACCAAACTCATTTAAGGCCAAGATGAAACCTCCAGAGTTCTCAAGCCAATACATTGGAGTAGGAGATCAGGAAACAGGGCTGAGACTGGATGCAGGGCCTTGCAGAGTGGGGGCAGGTGTTAAAGCCTAACTAATGGGGGGCTAATAACCGCAGACAAGAACCGACTTTCACTGGCTTGTCAGCTATCTCTGTCACCTTACAGGAGCTTTGGCTAATTATAACGTTATTTGCGTTGTGGTTTTCATGTCTCCACCCTTGACAGTTCCAAAACAACTATATAAAATTGAAAATGGAAGGGAACCCAATCCTAAGAATTACTATCCAAATTCCTAGTAAAAACCAACCCCTTAGCCTTGAATATTCCTCCCCTCAATTAGTGAGACTTCCTGAAACCAAAAACCCCTTTCTTTCGGTTCAGGCGCTGCTTTGGAGCCCGCCTGCTCCCTCTGTCTTGAGAAAGTACACTTTCACTTTCGCTTTCAATGAAAGCAGCTTATCTTTGACTTACATGGTGCGTCCTGAAGTTCTTTTCTCCAACTGATCCCTGAGAACCTGAAAATATCTCCACTCTGAAGGTGGTTAACAAATAGAACCATCATATGTGAAGGGGGTAAAAATGTGCTGGTTATTCCAGAAAGGAGATTTGGGAAGAGGTAGCAATATAGGAGGGGAAAGGGGAAAATCTATGCACTATATGGGATGACCCCACCCTCTGATCTTTCGAAATGTTAGTAAAGGTAATAAACTCACAGAATGTTGTAGGCAAGTAATTTTTTTTGAAGGGAGAGGTGAACGTGTTAGGCTTCAGGTTTAACTTGATGCAGATGAAATTGTGCCAGTGGATTTGGAGCAGCTGTACACAGAAAGATAATGTGAGAAAAGAAATTGTACATAATTTGAAAAATTCCATAAGCTGTGTGGGGGGGAATAGTATGAGTTAGTGTAGAACATGACTTTGGGAGTTCAGTCCACATTTAGTCTCCAGTGAGCTCTCGGCTGACAGGTGGTTTATAGTAAAGCTGTAGTCACATACTTTTTCTGGGCTCATATGTATGTGTATGGCTGTACACTTATACGTAGTTGAGATCTTCTCACTAAATATAAAATGTCTCCTCGTTTTTATGACATTATATATTATTTTTTAAAATCTAAAAATTTAGATGCAAACTTAATGTTAATTGAATATAATATTTCATAAAACGAATGTTCCATATTTTACCTTCCAGTTTTCCTGTTTAGATTTTTTCAAATTAGTTTGGAATTACATTTAACACTGTAATCAACGACCATGCACTTAAATAATTATAAATTAGATTATCTCCTTTGAGAAATGCCTGGAGGTATTATAATATATAACATTTTTAAAGCTCTTGATACTTACTGACAAATTACTTTGCAGAAACTAGCCACTTTCTACTCTTACTAGAAGGTAGAAAATTTCCTTTTCATTCACCTCTTATTGAATTGGAGCACTACCAAATCCTGATGTAGATACTGAAAATGTTTTAATTTAAATTTTAATAAACTCAAGTAGTTTGAGTTTGGTACTTGTTTTGGTAGTTTTTGTGGTTTTCTAACATATTTGTATAAGCTTTGTATAAGAATATTATTTAAATACATATATTAATGAATAATGAATATTCATGAAAGACTTTAGAAATATTATATAGAAATTTCTTAAAATAACTATTTTTTTTTAAATAACTATTTTTAAAAGGGTTTCTGTAAGATTTAAATGAACTAACTTATTTATAGCCCTTGGAAGAATTCCTTGTGTTTAGAAAGCACTGTATGTGTTAGTTTTTTATTACTGTTAGTACTTCACTTGCAAATTAATCAAATATAGAAAATAATTCACAGATTCTCACAGCTGAAAAGACCTTAGCAACTATGGAGAAAAGCAGTAATAGAAATTTTTACAGCTTAATCACTTATTCTAATTTATTTTAAGAAAACAACTACAAATATAATCATTCCCACTCAAGTGGTTAAAGGGACTGGGGTACCCCCAACTCCCCTAGTCAACTTTTCCTGTGTTCTCAGAATGATCCATCTTCAAGGCATCTCTGAAGGAACTCTTAATGCCATTGAACATCAAAGATTGAGCACTGTTACCAAAGACCAAATTCCTTACTGAAAATAAATAAATAAATAAAGACACAACCATTCCAGAAAAGCATATTAGCCCTTGGTCATGCAAGAAGTTAAAAGAAGAAGTGCATCTCTTATGTCTTGTCTTTTCATTTGATACAGAGTAAAATAAAATCAATCTAGTATATTCCCCAGGAGTATGAAGCAAAACAGCCCTTATTTTAAAACATTTTAGAAGGATGTAAACCAGAATTATTTTCATGGCTACTGTTTTATAATACTAATGGTGAAATGCATGTAATTTATCTATAATATCTTTATTTTAGCTATCCTTAAATTTTGACTAGAATTATACATTAAACTCCAATTGCATAAATATAATTAAAATACTAGCCCGTTGGTGATTCATAGTTAAAACACACAAATCTTTCAGAGAAGCATAAAGTATATGAACTTACATGGCATGAATACAAAAAAGACAATTAGATATCAGAAGACATCTCAAAGTCACATGAATGTTAATATTTTTCTTTTCCCAAGGGAGCTAAAAAGTATTTTATTTCTTATTATTTTATTGCCTAACTTAATTTTTATCTTCTTTACTTACATGAAAATGAGTTGAAAAATAACAGTAGTTTTACTTACTCTTCCCAAACACAAGTATGTCAATAACATTTATTTCCACATTTCTCACATAAAAAAAGATATTTTAAGTGACAAGTGTTTGTTTTAATGTTGCATACAATACACAGCAAACATAATGCTAATTTTCAGCAAGTTTGATGTGCTTTATTTTTGCTTCCTCTTTTAAATTTGCTTTGTGAGATTATTATATAGGTTATGTTTTTTGAGCCCTGGGAAACCTAAGTAGGACTTTATTCTTTTCTTTGAGTTTGAGACTTTAACTACATGCACATAACAATGTGCAGTCTATATTTATGCAAATAGTTTAAAAAGGCAATGTGCCTGAAGAGCTGTTTTATGACATTGTTTGGTTTTATATCTTTGCAATCAACACTATGCAGCTAACATGGCCATGTAAATTCATGAGAGATTTTTCTGTTCAAACCCAAACAAGGTCACCTGCTTTTGAAGATCAGAATGAGATAAAAGTGACATTGTTTGTACATGGAACTAAAAACTGTGTGTGCAGCCTCTTTTTTAAAAAATAAAACTATTGATTCTATCTTTGAAAATATGTCATTGACTTTTTTTGCAATTGGATTATTAATACTAATTCTAAATTAGTATTTTTAGACTAATTCTAAATTGGGGATGAGTTCTGCTACCAGCTATTCACACCTTTTAATATTTCCTTTTACAGAATGTTCTTTAAAGCATTAAAAAGGTTTCAAAACCTGTTTTGTTTTCAGTGGCCACCGTTAGCTTCTTCAGGCACCACATTTGTATATGGAAATGAGTTTGCATCTCACATGATTGTATGTATCTTTAGGATGTGTTCTCTGATATCTATTACAAAAGAGACTTGTAACATTTTTTAAAATTTCTTTTTATTTCAGCATATTACAGGGGTACAAATGTTTAGGTTATGTATCTTGTCTTTGCCCCACCCGAGTCAGAGCTTCAAGCTTGTCCATGCCCCAAACGGTGCGCACCACACCCATTAGGTGTGAATATACCCATCCCTTCCTCCCCCTCCCACCTGCCATATACCTGATGAATGTTCTACTGTATATGCACTTAAGTGTTGATCAGTTAATACTAATTTGATGGTGAGTACATGTGGTGCTTGTTTTTCCATTCTTGTCTCATTAAATACAAGTCTCCTGACTTGTAACATTTTTAAAAATCAACTTACAAATGTATCTAATGAGATTTCTTTTGTTGCAGGTGGTGTGACTTTCTTTTTTCTTTGGGAGTACTGTGACTTTCTCTTCTCTGCTCTTTTCATAGTGTCATTTTTTCTTAAATGTGTACGAAATGAAGCTCACATTCACTTAAATGTATACTTTGTTTTGTACCAGTGTAATGTGTTCCTGCTAATCTATCTATAAAGCTATGTGTTTATCCCCATATGTGGGTAGCTATTTAACAGAGCACATAAACTAGCTTACCCAGAGATTAATCTCAAGACTTTCTTCTTATTAGCCAGGTGTTATCACACAGTGGAATGTTCTTCTATTACCCTACATTGTGATAGATCTAATAGGACCTATGCTAGGTACTTTATGGATTATTTAGTTCATGCTCAACAATCTTATGCCTATCTATTATTATTCATCCCATGATACCAACAGGGAAACTGACGCAAAGCATGTATAAGTCACCTGCCAAAGTCCAGGTAGCTAGAGTGTGGAGGAGCTGAAATTCATTTACTGCATCATGTGCCATCACCTAAATTCAGGAGCACCAGAGCCTCAAATGTTCTTAACAAAGCAGAACAAAACAAAGTGTAGAGTAGGGAAAATTAGGAGGGCTACAATGAAGATTGGAAGTGTCTTTTGCCAATTCTAGGTAAGTTCAGTAGAATTTCTCATAATGTTGACAGAGGCCCTGCGGAGAGTGAGAAAGCACTTGCTTTGGTATCAGAAATGCTGGGATTGAACTTTCATCTCACCTTTTAACCATTATAAGAAAAAGTTGGGGTAAGGCACTTCAGCTTTTTGAGACTGAGTTAATAAGATGAAAATAAAGATGCTCGTTTTTCCCCCTCTAACTCACAGGGAGGTAATGAAGCCATAAATCCATAAATGCCGAGCAAAGTACAGAGTACAGGTGGTCCCCGGGTTATGGATGAGACATGTTCCTGAGAATGTTTTTAGGTCAGATTTGCATATAACTCAGATGCCTGATGAACAGCACATCTAAGGCAATGATAATAGTAATAATAATAACAATACTATAATGGTTCATATGTGGTAATAATAATATAGTGTAATACTATAATAATAATAGTAATATCCCTGTACTGTAATAATAATGTTACAGAAACTATGATGCTCTTTTTAAAAATTCAAACATATAGAACATAAAAACAAACATACAAAATATTTAGATGGGAGATAGGGGAAATTTCAAAAAGGAATATTAAAGGTTAACATTCACCTAACATTGCATCAGTGCTAGGCTAATAGGAATGTTTTGCTTATTTTGATCTTCTAACCAAATCAATAATAACCTTTCCATTTCAATAATTAATCCACTACACTGCTTAGTAATAATTGACACTTTCACTGGAGCACTTCCTTTCACATGTTCCATTATTCTCACTTTAAAATTGTTCCAACAGACTGAGGTCTACTGCTTTCCCAATGAGTGACAGCGTCTGGCCTTTCTCTGAACACTTAATTATTATTTTTCTACTTTTGTTTCTGTTGTAATCACTTTCTTTTCACTGTGGGCTCACCTGGACTTGCCGTGGACTTTCTCTCTGGAGGCACGGTCATAAGGGTAAACACAGACTCACAAAATCGAATAATGAGGTTAAGGTGAAAGTGATGCTGTGCGTAAGCCACCGTATAAACAATGAGACTAGCCTCCAGCATAAACATGCCACCCCAATGAGCTGCTTGCGACTTGTGGGTTTGTTTACGGGTGCAGAAGAAACTAGTTCCCAAGTTATTAATTTAATTATTTAATTGCAAATTGTATTCATGGAGAGCCTTGAGAGTTCTGTAAGTAAGGAGCACCATAAATTGGGGTGTCTGTAACCTGGGGACTGCCTGTGTGATATAAACATAAAGGATTACAAATGAGAAAAAATTTTCCTTTAAAAGATTTTTGAAAAGTATAAACAACTATAGAAAAGTAAGAGACTTACAGAATTTGTACTTGCCATCAAAGATTAACTATGTTTATATTTTGTCATTGTTGCCGGAGTTTAGAAATAAAATAGAAGCTTATTTTTTTCCTTATCTCAAAGTTCATTTCCCCACCTTCCCACTCGGAGGCTGTGAAAGTGATGAATTTTGTGAGTATCCCATTAGACTATGTTTGTATATTTTACTGAAAATTTATGCATCCATAAATAATGTGTTTCATTGCTTTGTGCTTACACAAATTTACATAAATGTTGTCAATCTGTATAAAGCAACTTAATCTTGCAATTTAATTTTTCATTGTGTTTTTAACTTTTTCTCTGTACATTTCTATATCTCTGATTCAAGTGTATGAGCATATCACAAATATTTATCCATTCTCCTACTGATGAACAATTGATTGATCCCAAATCTGGCTGTGCTTAATAAACAGCTTTGCAGACGTCTCCTGATATGCCCATGGAAAATTTTCTCCCCACGTTTGTCCTAGATTGGCGGCACACCAAGGTTTAAGCACAGTGCCCTAATGTGATAAGTATACTTCATTTGAACTGATGTTTCATGTTTATCCCGTTTCCTGCACTGAGTCATTCATTTGTAAGCAACACATTTCCAAAGGGCACAATGAAACAAATGTTTTGGATTTTAGTACCTCGGTTTAATGATGTCTTCAAAGATCTTCTCTGCGTACTAAAGAAAAAAGCACTTAAAATAGTCCGTCATTTGGCCACTGGAATCCATTTTCAAAAATGACATATTTAATCATCAAATTCTTCAGCTTATAGCTTTTCAATGAAATTGACATCCTATGACTACCAAATAGGAAACATACTCTTAGCATGCCTGGAAGAACTCTCCATTGTCTCAACCCCTATTTTCCTCCTTAATCTCTTGCTTTGTGCCTCTCACTATGCTTTATCTATACTGAACCCCTCACAGTTCCCAGTCTGCTCTTTATAGTTTAATGCCATCATGTTTTGATGATGTTGCTTCTTCTGTCATCTTTGGAAAGACAATTCTTTTGTGCTTGCTGAACATATATTCAATACCCATTTGCTGAAACACTTCATGACTGTGTGCTCTTCCCTATTTGCATTCTACCTGGCCTCTAATTTAATATCAATTGGTTTTAGGATCAGAATCAACAAAAAGAACCGCAAGGCTTAATGTGTACCCATCAGTCATTTTAATTAGTTTTGAAAGACTCAAACAGGCAGCATAGCCATTCACAGCCAAACAGCAGCTGTATGGGGAGGTCTCACGATATCTCAGGCCAGCTGCCAGGCTCTCCATGCACCGAGTATGCTCTGTTGCAAAGCCGAAGTGGGCAGGGACTGAAAGGGAGCCACCCCTCCTTCCCTTAACCAAGCTCACCTCATGCTTGCCAGTAAGCCTTGCTGGGCATATGTGCCAAGGAACATTCCTTCTGGGGCAGCTGCTACTTCAGGGGTTCACAATAAACAATTCTGAAACCAGGTCCTATATGCAAATTTAGCATAGCATGGACTAGTTACATTATGTATCAGAGAGCAGTGTTGCAAGAAGATAAAACCAGAGTTTTAATCCCCAGCTATTGCTCTCCAACACTAAGAGAAATGTTATGCATTGAGTTGTGCCCCTCTCCTGAAATTATATGTTGAAGTTCTTACCCCTAGTCTCTCAGACTGTGATTGTATTTGGAAATAGGGCCATTAAAGGGCTAATTAAATTAAAACATGGGCTTTAGGATAGGCTGTCCTCCAATCTGACTGGTGTCATCACACAAAGTTGAATTTAAACACACTTAGAGTGACCAGAAATGCATTAACACAGAGGAAAGACCATATGAGAAGGTGGCCAGCTGCAAGCCAAAGAATAAGAAAGACCACAGAAGAAACCAACCCTGCCGACACCTGTATTCTGCACTTCTAGCATCCAAAATGTGAGAAAATAAATTTCTGTTGTTTAAGCCACCCAATCTGTGGCATTTTGTTATGGCAAATAATTGAAGAGATTGTTATGTCATCCTGCATCTGGCCAATTTGCTGCACTAACTCTTTTAGGAGTCAGTTTCATTCATTAGATGGTGCACCTCAGGGATGTTTCCCTGATTAGTCAATATAAATTGTGTCTGTCCTTCTAATGTTGCCTACCACTTATCGTCCCTTTGCAAACTGCAAGTTTTTCATGTATTTGTTTACTATCTTGGAACCCTACCGTCTCTGCCTCTGCCCTACATCCAATCACTTCACAAGAATTTAAGCTGAAAGAGGGCATAAATTTGCATTTGCCTTGTACACTGTACAGTACCTAGAATAGCACCCAGTACAGAGAGGTTATAAGTAACTATTGTATAAAAGGAAGACCAGTTTAAGGATTAGGTCATATTTATATTTCTGTACAGAGCAAATGCATGGTGTGGCATAGATACATACTTTGTAGATGTTTAAAGAGTGTTGAGTGAACATCCACATTGCAAATATTTTCTTCAGAAAACGTAATAATTACAGAATTTCCACTATCTTTTCAAATTGTATTTACTTAAAAATTTTTTACCTGCTTTCTTTTAAATTTAACAAACCATATATAGTGTCTGTAATGTTCTAGACGTAGTTCTTAAAGTTTCATAAAAATTGACCCATTTAACTGTCATAACAATTCTTTTGGGGTTTTTTAAAAAGCAGACTGTAATCTCCTAAAAAATAGAGTTGATGGGGGAATTTAGGTAGGATAGAGTCTTGGTGCAAGATTTGGCCTGATTGAAAATAATTCCCATATGGATATGGAAAGCAACAGAGCCTTTGAAACTCAGGTCAGCAAGAGACACTAGGATAACCTGGGGGCGGGGGCGGTCTTGCTACTGACTCAATTTAGTACATGGGGAATGGGTAACCCAGGGGTATATCTTAAAAATCATTCCATCAGTGGCATTTCTAATGGTAATTTCCATTGGACTAAAATATAAGGTTACTTTTTATTTATTACTTTTTAGAACATCAGCTTAGTGCATCCTGTATCAAGAACCATGAAGGTTCTGAAAATTTACCCAGCTTGCAAGCTGCCACAGTGGCAGAAGAACTCAAGACTGCTATTTGAGAGATAATGAACTTTATCATTTATAGCTCTGCAAGCAACATGAGCTTCATGTTGGCATCTTCATTCCCCTTCCCCTACAAGCTCATGGGGTCAATGTCGAGGACAGGTGGATGCTGCATACACAGTGGGTTTGTGCCACAACTGAGGAATTCCAAGGTTAGAAAATCTCTAATCTTATAAAAGGAGCTCCTAGAAAACCCGCCCAGCCTTTGGGTGGAAGGAGACATTATCTTTATTGCCCTGAAGAGTAAAACAAATTTACCCTTAATCCCAAACAGACATACTATTTCTATTTTTGAAGACTGTTCCTATACAAATACCTTTCAAAAAATAGTCTAAGGAAAAAAAGCTGTCATAAGAAGTACAAAAATTGCAAACAACCAATGAAGAAATTTCTCCCAAAACATTGATATTTTTCATTTTCTTTTTATGCATTTTTGTAACTTGAGAGACTGTTATCTTACACCTGGAATCCTCATTTCCATCTTTTCAATGTTTCTTATGTGGTTTTTAAAAATCCATATAAGCACTCATACAGTCTCTCCTAAACCTTACCCTAAATTCCAGTTTAATGCTAAATAATTCATTCAATAAATATTTACTGAGCACTTACTATGTGCCAGACATTGTACCAGCAACGAGGGATACAATAGTGAACAAGAGAGACCAAACCTACCTTCTCCTGAGGGATCAGATAATTAACAAACAAATAAAGAAATAGTAATATAACTTTAGAGACTGTTAAATACTGTTGAGAAACAACAAAGAGCTACGTGATACAGAATGATTTGGTGAATGGCAACATTAGATGAGAGAAATAGGCACAATGCCCTCTGAGAAGATGACTTTGGAGCTGAGATTTGAAAGATAAAAAGAGGCTAGCCGAAATTAAGGGTAAAGAACATTCCAAGAAGAAGAAACAGCTAGTACAGAGATTCTGGATTGGAAGAGGTGGAATGTCTGATGAACAGAAAGAAGATATGTGTGGCTGAAACACAGTGGGGTAGATAAAAAATTATAGGAAATGCTGTCTGAGCTAGACAGAGACAAAAACAGGTAGAGTTCCCCTGCTAAGTCGGAGTAAATAATGGATTTTATTCTAAGTGTTATGAAAACAATTTTTCTAAGTATAATCTAAAGGTTTCAAGGCGGGCTGGCTTAGTCTAGGGTAGTGGCTGTGAAAATCGAGAAGAGATTATGCTGGGATTTTTGAAACAAGAGCCAATATGATGATTTTATATGTCTCTGCTGCATTATATAATCAAGTTTAATTTTATACTCAAGCTTATTCTATATTCCATCTTAACTCTGATGGCTATTAATGTCAAAATCTTTCAAAAATAAATCAGATTTTTAATTATTTTATTTTACATAATTTGTCATATCATCTCAAATCTGTCACAATTAAGGAAAGAAATCAGGGATAATGGAATAGTCTTGCTAAGCAAAGAATATTGTTTGATAGAATGAAATAATTATTAAATAATCTGTGACAGTCACTAACAGTATTAAGGAGAGTGAAAGCATAGCAACAGCTGTTTCTGTTTAGGAGCTCTTATTTGGTTTCACAACAGACAGGATGACTAACTATTATCTACATTTAAGACAAAGCAAAGATTCTTCTTAATATATTTAAGCCACTAAAGCCATACAATTTTAAACATTTTCTATATCTTTTTCCTAGGCAGTTAGCTCTCAGCAGAGGAAATAAATCTTGATTGTTGCAATATGCTCAGGCTAAAAATATGGAAACAAGATTAATAGAAATAAGTAAATAAAGTTACTATACAAAAATCTATTTATCCAAAACATGGAATTGACAAGGAAACCTTAGATTGTCATTAAATATAAGCTTAAAGTATTTAATGTTGAATTTATTCTGTAACAATTGGTTATGTTTTTCTCTATCTTGATTTAAAAACACAGACATATGTTCAGAGAAATAAAAAGCTAAAAGCTTTTAAGTGAAACAATTTGTTTAATTATCTAATTTTGTTTAGACTCTAAAAGTGGTGACTTTTACCAGAAGCAAGGTGACTGCATGAATTTAAAGATTAATTATTCTAATGAAGCAATATGGTTGTAAGCAGCAGAAATAAATATGTACAGTAAATGTTTTGAAGTTGCCATTATTATATGTAATATAATAGATTTAATCTCTTAACACACTGATAATGTATTTAGGATTTAAATATAATTTTTAAAATGTAGGTACAATGAAGACCTACACTACCCAGTTTGTTTTCAATTTAGCATATTCTTTCAAACTGTGGTATGAGAGCATCTGTATTCAGTCTTCTTAAACAGAACAACTACCAGTCTATAATTTTGTATTCTGCAAAACTAGGTTTCATGTATGAAGGAGAAATAAAGACTTTTCTAGACAAGCAAATACTGAGGGAATTTGTCAATACCAGACCTGCCCTGCAGGAAATACTTAGAACTGCATTATACATGGATCAGTATAAGAGACACCCACCCCCTAGAGTAAAAGCACCCAAAAGTTAAAGCTCAGAGCCTGTACAAAACAATAGCACAAGTGATAAAACAAAGCAATAAAGTATTACCCAACAGGATGAACAGAACAGCATCCCACATAGCAATTCTATGAATCAATATGATGGTTTGAATACCCCACTCAAGAGACACAGGCTGGCTGAATGGGTGAAAAAATACAACCCAAATATCTGCTGTCTCCAGGAAACACATCTAACCCATGAAGACTCAAGGTGAAGGGATGGAAAAAAATATTCCATACAAATGGAAACCAAAAGAAAGCAGATGTAGCCATTTTCATATCAGATAAAATTGACTTTAAATCAATAATAGTAAAGAAAGACAAAGATGGTCATCATATAATGGCAAAGTAAGCAGTTCAACAAGAATGTATAATAATCCAAAATGTTTATGCACCTAACAGAGAAGCATCCAGATTCATAAAGGAAACCCTACTAGATCTAAGGAAAGAGATAAACAGCAGCATCATAATGGAAAGGGATGTCAAACCCCTACTGACAGAACTGGAGAGATCATCCAAGCAGAAAATAAATAAAGAACACTGGACTTAAAAGGGACTCTAGACCAAATGTGCCTAACAGACATTTACAAAACATTTTATCCAAAATCTACAGAAATCAAAAGATTCCTTGAACTGAAAAACAAATGGAAAACAAGCTACCAACATCTTTGTGATTTGGCAAAAGGAGTTCTAAGGGGAAAAGCACAGCCTTAAATGCCTACATCAAAAACACAGAAAGATTATAAATTAACAATGTAATGATACATCTCAAGGAACTAGAAAAAGAAGACCAAACCAAACACAAATCCAGCAGAAGAAAATAAATAACTAAGGTCAGAGCAGTACTAAAGGAAAGGAAAAAAAAAAAAAAAAACTATACAAAGGATCAATGAAACAAAAATCGATTCTTTTAAAAGAGAAAGAAAATAGACCACTTGATAGATTAACCAGGAATAGAAGAGAAATGACCCAAATAAGCTCAATCAAAAATGAAAAAGGAGATATTACAACTGATACCACAGAAATACAAGACATCATATGTAAATACTATGAAAATTTCTATGCTCATAAACTTGAAAACATAGAGGAAATAGACAAATTCCTGGAAACACACAACATCCCAAGACTCAATTAGGAAAAAATAGAACTCCTGAACAGACCAATATGAGCAAACGAGATTGAAGCTGTAATAAAAAATTCTCCAATAAAAAAAAAAAACAGATCAAATAGATTCATAGCCAAATTTTACTAGAACTACAAAGATCTGTTGCACATACAACAGAAATTATTCAATAATATCAGAAAGGAAGGAATCCTCCCCAACTCATTCTATGAAACCAATGTCACCTTGATACCAAAGCCAGGAAAGGACACCACAACAACAAAAAAAAAAAAAAGAAAAAAGAAAGAAAGGAAACTACAGACCAATATCCCTTATGAATACAGATGCAAAAATCCTCCATAAAATACTAGCAAACCGAATTCAACAGCACATCAAAAAAAAAAAAAAATTCACCATGACCAAGTGGGCTTCATCCCACCAATGCAAGGATGGTTCAACAACACATTAAATCAATTAATGAGATTCACCACATAAACAGAAGCAAAAACAAAGACCATATGATCATTGCAATAGATGCAGAAAGAGCATTTGACAAAATTCAGCATTATTCATAATAAAAACCTCAACAAACTAGGCAACGAAGGAACATATCTTAAGATAAGAAAACTCATATATGATAAAGCCACAGCCAAGATCATACTGAATGGGGAAAAGTTGAAATCATTCCCTCTAAGAAGTGGCACAAGACAAGGGTGCCCATGGTTACCATTTCTATTCAATATAGTGCTGGAAATCCTAGCCAGAGCAATGAGGCAAGAGAAAGAAATAAAGTATATTCAAATCAGAAAAGAGGAGGTCAAACTATTGATTTTTGCTTAATATATGATCTTATATCTAGAAAACCCCAAAGACTCTACTATGAGACTCCTGGAATTGATAAATGAATTCAGCTAATTCTCAGGTTACAAAATCAATGAACACAATCAGTAGTATTCTTATAATACCAATACCAGTCGAGCTGTAAATCAAATCAAAGACTCAATACCCTTCACAATTGCTACAAAGAAAATAAAATACCTAGGGATATACTTAATCAAGGAGGTGAAAGATCTCTTCAAAGAGAACTATAAAACACTGAGGAAAGAAATTGCAGATGACACATACAAATGGAAAAACATGTCTTCTTTATGGAGTGGTAGTATCAACATTGTTAAAATGTCCATACTATCCAAAGTGACAGATTTAATGAAATCCCCATCAAAATACCAATGTCATATTTCACAGATCTAGAAAAAATCATTCTATGCTTCATTTGGAAGCAGAAAAGAGCCCAAATAGCTAAAACAATCTTAACAAAAAGAAAAAATGTGGAGGCATCACATTACCAGATGTTAAGCTATCCTGCTAGGCTATAGTAACCAAAAGAGTCTGATATTGGCAAAAAAAGAGAGACATAAACCAATGAAACAGAACAGAGAACCCAAATATGAAAGAATCCACATATAGTCAACTGATCTTTGACAGAGCAGACAATACACACCGGGGAAAAGAAGCCCTATTCAATAAATGGTCCTGGGAGAACTGGATAGGCAAATGCAAAAGATTGAAACAAAATCTGTATCTCTCACCACTCACTAAAATTAATTCAAGATGGACAAAAGGCTTAAAAGTAAGCCATGAAATCATAAAAATTTTAGAAAAAAATGTTGGACAAACTCTTATAGATATTGGCCCTAGGCAAAGAATTTGTTAAGAAGACCCCAATGGCGATCATGACAACAACAAAAATAAATAAATGGGACTTTATTAAATTAAAAAGCTTCTGCACAGCTAGTAAACAATCAACAGGGCAAATAGATAACCTACAGAATGGGAGAAAATGTTCACAAGCTATATATCTGATAAAGGTCTAATAACCAGAATCTGCAGAGAATACAAGCTAATCAGCAAGTAAAAAACAAACAATCCCATTAAAATGTGGGCAAAAGATATGAACAGAACCTTTTCAAAAGAAGATAGACAAATGGCCAGTAAATATATTTAAAAATGCTCAATATTGCTAATCATCATGATAATGCAAATTAAAGCCATAATAAGATATCACCTTACCCCAGTTGGAATGGCTTTTATTAAAAAGTTCAAAAAACAATAGATGCTGACATGTATATAGAGAGAAAGGAACACTTATATACTGCTAGTGGGACTGCAAATTAATATAACCTCCATGGAAACAGTATGGAGATTCCCCAAAGAACTAAAAGTAGATCTACCATATAATTCAGCAATCACACTAGTGGGTATTTACCCAAAGGAAAAGAAGCCATTTTATCTGGAAGGCTCCTAAACTTGAATGTTTACTGCAGCTCACTTCACAATTGCAAAGATGTGGAATCGACCCAAGTGTCCATCAATTCATGGGCAGATTAACAAAATGTGGTATATGAAATATTACTCATCATGAATAAGGGTGAATTAAGACCTTTTAAAATAATTTCGATGGAATTGGAGACCATTATCCTAAGTGAAGTATCTAAAGAATGGAAAAACCAACACCACCCGTACTTGCTATTAAAGTAGAACTGACTGATGAGCACACATGTGCACAGAGGGACGTGAACCTCAGTGGAAATCAAGCAGCGAGAAGAGGGGAGGAGAGGATGGGCAACAGCCTACCTAATGGGTGCAATGAACACTACGTGGATGCTGGGCACACTTATAACCCTCACTCAACCATAACAAAATCAATACATGTAACCAAATACATTTTTACCTCCATAATATTTTAAAATACTAAAAAAAATTATGGTAAGAGAGCCTAGGTCTAGAATAAGTATTTATAAATGTTGTGGCAGGATTTGAAAATCTTTCAGTTGTTTGATATAAATATTTAAATAGCAAGAATTGATCTGATCAACTGAGTCCACTAGCCACTATTAAAAAAACATATTCCTAAAGAAAAGATAAATGTTTAAGGTAATGGATATTTCATTTACTCTGATTTGATTATAAATATATCAAAATGTCACATGTTCCCTGAAAATATGTGCATCTATTAGTCATTTTAATGTTAAAGAAAAAAAGAAAAGAAAGAATAAGATACTTGTCAACAGCTTGAGATTTTCCTGAGTAGTACAGGAGGAGAGAAAGTGATGGTACGATTTGCCAAAAAAGTTATTTTAGTTGTATCTATTGTATCTAATTAACCATTTAAACATATATGGTAGAAATCTATTTCCATACTTCTAGATTTTACTGATACTGCAAGGCTAAAACAGATAACTCTTAGAGCATTAGAGAAACTGACTGTATGCACTTCCTTTCTTTCTTTTCTTTTCATTTTAATTTTTTGCATTGTTTTGCTCATTTTTTTATATTTCATAATTTTACAGGGATACTCATGTTTTGGTTACATAATTTGCTTTTGTACAGTTTGAGTCAGTTATAAGTGTGCCCTTCAGCCAGTTAGTGTGCATTGTACATGTTAGGTGTGAATTTACTCATCCCCTCCTCCATGCACCCACATATTTTATTTCTCTTAAGTTTTACTTCCATATGTGCACATAAGTGTTGATCGATAGTTCCAATGTAGTATTGAGTACATTAGGTATTTGTTTTTCCATTGGGATACTTCACAAGAAGAATGGCCTCCAATTTCATCCGGGTTGTTACAAAAGGTATTAGATCACCATTATTTTATGGCTGAGTAGTACTCCATGGTATACATATACCGCATTTTATTAATCCACTCATGTATTGATGGGCATTGGGTTGATTCCATATCTTTGCAACTGTGAATTGTGCTGCTGTAAACATTTGAGTGCAAGCATCTTTTTTTTATAAAAGTCCTTTTCTTTTCCTTTGGGGAAATACCTAATAGTGGAATTGCTGGATCAAATGGTAGGTCTACTTTTAGTTTTTTGAGGTATCTCCATACTACTTTCCATAAAGGTTGTACCAGTTTTCAGTCCCACCAACAGTGTATAAGTGTAGATTGCTTTCTGCATCCTTGCCAGCATCTGTTGCTTTGGGACTTTTCACGGTTGTTAGGTAGTATCTCATTGTGGTTTTGATTTGCATTTCCTTGATGATTAGAGGCATTAGCATCCTTTCAGGTATTTTTTGGCCATTGCTCTATCTTCTTTTGAAAAGTTTCTGTTCATATCTTTGCCCACTTTTTAAGGGGATTCTTTGTTTTTTTCTTACTGATTTGCTTGAGTTCTTTGTAGATTCTGGTTAACTGCCCTTTATTGGAGGTATAGCATGCAAATATTTTCTCCTATTCTGTAGGTTGTCTATTTGCTCTATTGATTGTGTCCTTGGCTGTGCAGAATCTTTTTAATTTGATTAAGTTCCATTTATTTATTTTTGTTGTTGCTGTGTTTCTTTTTGGGTTCTTCTTTATAAATTCTTAACCTGGGCTGATATCTGTAAGAGTTTTTCCAACATTTTCTTCTAGAATTCTTTAGTTTCATGCCTTAGGTATAGATTGTTAGCCACCATGAATTAATTTTTGTGAGAGGTGAGAAATGTGAATCCTGTTTCAGCCTTCTACATGTGGCTTTCCATTTTTTCCAGCACCATTTATTGAATAAGGAGTCTTTACCCCAGTGTATGTTTTTGTCTGCTTTGTCAAAGATCAGATGGCAATATCATGATGGTTTCATATCTGTGTTCTCTGTTCTGACCCATAGATCTATGTCTGTTTTTGTGCCAGTACTGTGCAGTTTTGGTTACTACAGCCTTGTAATATGGCTTGAAGTCTGATAAAGTGATGCCTCCAGGTTTATTCTTATTACATATGATTACATTAGTTATTTGGGGTCTTTTCTGGTTCCACATGAAGCATAGAACTGTTTTTTCAAGGTCTGCAAAAAATAACTTTGGTATTTTAACGGAGAGTGCATTGAATCTGTAAATCACTTTCTGTAGTATAGACACTTTAAATATGTTAGTTCTGCTGATCCACGAGCATATGTTTTTCCATCTATTTACATCCTCTGCAATTTCTTTCTTCAGTGTTTCATAGTTCTCCCTATAGAGGTCTCTCACCTCCTTAGTTACATATATTCCTAAGTATTTTATTTTCTTTGTTGCCATTGTGGAAGGTAGTGTGTTTTTGATTTGATTCTCAGCTTGCCTGTTAATTGGCATATATGAAAGCTGCTGATTTGTGTGCATTGATTTTGTAGCCTGAGACTTTGCTGAATTCATTTATTTATTCCAGGAATCTTTTGGTTGAATCTTTGGGCTTTTCTAGATATAAGATCAAATCGTCAGCAAGGAGCAATAGTTTAGCCTCTTCTTTCCTCATTTGGATAGAGAAGTAGATCTTTCACGATAAAAATTCCCCTAAATATAATTTATTAATTGATTTCAAAGAGAGCTATAGTGATGCTATTTTTACATACATTAAAATATCTGAGAATCCTGATAAGTGTACTGTCCATTCTGCATGGTACCGGTGCAAGGCTTTGGTTTCTGGGCCTTTGTTTAATAGTCCATTCTGTATTATGTATGCATCTATTGGCTAGCTCATCTTTATCCCTTGTGCTCTCTTTTATTTTTTCTATTTTATATTCTTTTAAGATGCTTATTATTGTAGCCTCATGGTTTTTCTTCAGAGTTCAGTTTGTAATCCATTATCTAAATTGGTGTATGATATACAAGTACTACCAGCTTCCATGTATGTTCTGTCCCTTGGATTAGGCATTGTACTTGACTTTTAAATTGGCTGAATTTTAGTAGCTTGCTTTCAATGATTCTTTCTCTCTATTTAGCATGAGGAATGACTAATATTGACATTATTGAACCTTCTTGTAAGACTTTTTATTGCAATGTGTTCTGAGAACACAATATGAATCCTGCAAAACTGTCTTATTTACATTGTTAGCCTGGTTTTTTTTAGTGCACCTCCATGTTCTGTTTTTTAGTATAGGTATCAGAATCTTTTTACCACCTACGTGGTTTTAAGAACACTACCTCTCTTTCAAATTTTTCCAACACTGAATCATTGCTGTTCGTTTTGACCTCCAACAGCTTCTGACAAATTCCATTCTATTCCTTCTTTTATCTAAAATAAAGCGTATTTTGCACCAAATTCAACTAAGTTGCATTTTCTTGGCTTAGTCTTTGGAATTCCAACTTGCTAATTGTTTTATATATCTTGCTAAAAACAATTTTTGGGAACAGATGGCTACAACTGCCCAGGATTGGCAGCCAAAACCACTACTCAACCAGTAACAATCTTTGGCATCTACACTCGTTCCTTGTTATGAGATCCCTGGGAACAGGTTGATAGAATTAGGACAATTCCTTTCTGGTGTTTGATTCTGGTGTTTTCTGAAATAAAACATGTAATTTCTACTTCCATGATATGGATGTTAAAAAAAAAAAATAAAACATAGCTCCACTGGCCATAGTAACAGTTATAATTTTAACACCATCATAACCCTTCCCCTGGGAGAGCAGTCAACATGAGTCTTTGGTAAGAACATGAGGATTTTTATTGTTGTTTTCTTAATCAGAGAGAATTACCACAGCAAATAAATCTTCATGGGGAATTGCAACCTAGGTTACACCAGACTTCCTTTGGTTTACTGTGATATGCTTCCAGCAGAACAAATTACTTTCCACACTACTAAAGATGTAGCAGGATTTTGACAGATACATCTCCCTATCTATATTATTGTCATCAGATTCTATTTTTTTAGTTGCTCTGTGTATATTAAGAGCCAAACTAAATAAATTCTCCTTATAACAAATATTTATTGAAGGCTTATCTTAAAAAAGATAATGACACATTATCTATCATTATAAAAGCCTAAGATACTATTAAAAAATTTCTTTTGGAATTATATTCTTTATATTGAAACACTATCTGTTAGATATCTTCCTTCTTCGTGTGGCATTTTTGAAGGCTGGCTAGGATGTTCCTTCAATTCAGTAGTCTCCACTTTTGGAAATATTCATGTGAATTTTCTTCTAGAGAGAAAAAAATGTGATTGTGATAGAATATATCAGAAATATCGAAAGGATATAGAGCTGCACATTTATACCTGTATTTCACCAGAATGAAGCAAACACAATTGGTAAATGATTACATTCAGAGGTCTTCAATGAGTTTCCTGAAGTGCATCTTTGCCTCACCCTAACATCACCATCAGACAGTTGCTCAGTGGCTTCTTCTTGACATAATCTGCATCACAATATCCTCTCAGAAATTCCCATATTTTAATTGTACACCAATATTTGTTGATCATTGACCATTTAGACTTGGCATGGAGAAATGGTGTGTCCTGAATGAAGGGTGGTGAGAACAAAATGGTTCTTTGTACCTTTATCATGAAGTTGGCTTTGTTCTCTCCATTCCAAATTGTTCTCTGTTCTAGAAAGCAGGTGGAGTAGCCTTCTATTGCTTTTAAACTTAAACAGAATTCATTCTTCTTTCTTTTATTAAAAGCACCAATCCCCTATCATCACTTGTGCTGGAAGGGGACATAAAATTGATTGTATACTTGATTACTTGCTGTCAATATTGAAACTGACACTTTATAATTTTACTGTTAAACTATCACCATAACCCTGTGGTGCAGAGATGATTTGCAAATGAAGAAACTCTGACTCTTCAATATTATGTTCAATATTCAATATTATTCAATATTATCCAAGAGTCACACTAGTGAGAAAAGGAGGGCAGGTCTAACTACCCATCTGAATCTGAGGCTTGTGTCTTCACAGTTTGAATAGTGCTATCTCGTAAATGTAAAGAGAGGAGAGGTACTTTAGGTCAGGGGTCTCTTTCAATGAATGTTAAAGAAAAGAAATGACAACTGAGTTGGGACTTGAAGTATGAATAGAATTGGCCAGGCAAAGGAATAGGAAAGCAGATATTTAAGACAGATTAAAACAGCTTGAGCAAAGTCAAGTGAGAAAGTTCAAGACAATTGAATTGTTCACTGTCAATGGATTTTAGAAAGTGTGAAGTGGAGCGACTGTGATGAAGTTTGAAAAATTGCCTGGGTCCAGGCTGTTGAGAGCTTTGTTTGCTTAGATGAGTCAAATGCAGTAGGCAATGAGAGTCATCATAGATTTTTGTACAAGGGAGTAGTGTGATCAGTTCACAAACATTTACTGAACATCCATCATGTACAAAATATTGCTCAAGCACTGTAAGAATCAAGGAAATAAAAGTGTATCCTGATATTATAGAGTAGACAATAGCCACGTAAATAGGACAGAGTGAAATTAGTTCCACAATAGTGTAGGAGCAAAGTTGTAGAGCATTATGTAGAGTGCTCTTGAAATAAACCCTGGAATAAATTGGGATAGAGAGGGAATAGGGGAAAGGGAGATGGTTTATAAATAAAGTATGGAAACAGAAATACATTAAGTATAATCAACAGTAAGCTATCTGCTTTTGAATTTTAAAATTGTTTTCACGATTACCCCCTTTTTTGAGTACATGTCCTGTCAAATCATCTTAATAAATACTGGCTGATAATATTGTGGAATATACACAGAAATAGTAGGGAGGAATTTGGAAGAATCACTACATATTATCAGTTATCATTCTCTATATAAATGCATATATAAAAAATGGGAAATTAAAATAAACCACCTTGGATATCACTTTATTATCCAATATTTTGTTGTCTAATTTTCATTGAAACCACTTAACATGCTTGAATAGGCACAACAAATATTTTCAATAAATATTTGTGGAGTGAATGGACTTGATACATCTTTTTTCTCCAAACAAAAAATGTGTTTGCAATCATTAATGCACATGCCATCATAAATGTTTACTACAAATATTTAAATTTATTTCCCTTTCTCTCATTCTATACTCATAGTTGATTGCTTTTCAGCTCATAAGTGAAAGGTCACCACTTAGAAGTAGAGGAAAATGAAATTGGTGACTCATAAACACATTTATTTAAATGGAATCGGGGCAGCAAAATCTAATTCCATATATAGTGCTGTGAATTATTCATGTTTTTTTATAGAAATGGGCCACAAGCATTTGATGACATTTTGTAAATTCTAACATTTTCATTATGCTGAGTCCTATTGTGCTGCAGAATTACAGTAACTTTACAGGTGTCCTAAAAACCATAAATACTAAGACATTACCCCATCAGTATATATTGTTTTAATTACAATTGTATTTTCAAATAGCCTAATTAGTTGACACATCTTTGAATTACTCAGAAATCCAAATAGCTGAATTATTTTTGGTTAATGGCTTAGTAGGAACAAATAGTGATTATAAAGACAAAAATGTAAGAGAAAATGGAGCAGAGCTGACTTACTTGTAAGATTGTTGATTTATAGTCAGCCAGAGCTGGAATTGTTAAGTGTTACTAAAAGCAATGTCAAGGTTCTATAATCCTCAGTGGTTCTTAATTACATAATTGATTTTATTCTCCTAACATATATAGAGATGCTATTTTCTATATTAACCTATTCAATTTACATGGAAAGAAGAATTAAAAGAAAAACAAAGTCATTGTTGTAGCTTAAGTATTCAAAGGAAAGCCTCTGTTTATATAGATCTGATTTAAATATTTATTCTTGCTATTCTGGTTCCATAATATTTATTTCCTGGTGACCTTCATTATTTCCATTATCAATGATAAAACTTGGAGGAGATAAGACAACAGAATGGAATGAGATGCTCACTAATGGCAAATAGAAACTAGAACCAATAAGTATTTGAACTTAAAATGTCCATATATCGATATATCCATGCAATAACAATGACTCGTATATATTAGTTATGCTAGTTTAATAACTGGAACAATTTAATGTTAGTTAGAAAACTTGAAATTCAACGTATTCTCTTTCAGTAAGTCTAACTTTTTCTTTATTTATAGGTTGAACTCATAATCAATACATATATTTTCTGTTTCCTATTGATGGTAACTACATGTGTTTATTAACTATATGAGCATTATTTTGTCCTTTTGTGTATAGAAATAAAGGCATTTTATAACAATGTAGTTTAGGGAAAGAGCACAGAACCTGAAATTTTGATTCATCAGTTCTTGTTTCTATCACAGACCTAACTCCTCTGGACCTCAAATATTGAATCCACAAAAAAGCAAGCATAATTGCCATGCTCGTGGGGTGACTATGAATTAACAACAGATAGGAAGCCATTTTTAAAAACATTTTTATAAGTTATGCAAATCCAAGGTGTTAAGAGATTGTTGTATAAAAGTGAAAGATTGGTCTACTACACTACAGAAATGATAAATGTTAATGTAAGTTTTATGTAAATGATCTTTAGATGCTTAGCAGGCAAAGGCCTAATCTCTCTGACCCATTAATACTTTCCTTCATGCCAGCTTAAAATAAATTTAATAAGGCTTATGAATTAAAAAAAAGTTAACTTGACTTTGCCTTACACCTTGCTTTCTTGAACTTTAACGTTGCTGTATGACATGGCTTTATACTGCAAAGCCAATTGATGTTATTTTGAAATAATCAGGATATAGAGCATATTTTCTAAGAAGTGGCAGTATCGGCAGCTCTCCTTTCCATAGCTTAAGCTACTTGTTAAAGAAGAAAACAGCCATATGAATTTAGAGGTAATAGAAAAAGGAAGCTCTCTGAATTCAAACAGAAAGTCCAGTGAATAAAGCTTTATACCATTAAAAAACAAAAGAGAAAGAATGGAGAATAAAGAACAGCCTTAGTTGGGAATTATTTGAAATACTTGTAGCTACAAAGTATTTTTATATCATAGTATCTTTTCCCATGAATGCCCAAAATGGTGACGTGATCCAAAAGCAATTAAACATACTTATAGAATTAGGTTTGCTGATGAGTTTTCCTGCAGCTTAGTTAATAATCCAAAATGTCAATATTTACACACAAAATTTCAAAGATATAAAATGGCTCTATGAAGTCCAAATTCTCACATAGCAGTCTAACTAGATGTTTTTTGTTAACTGGCTACTTTTATGGCCCCAATCTGCATGACACCAAACACTTCCTTGATTAGTTCACAAGCTAGTTATCTTTTTATGGAGATAGCATGTTCTTACATGTAAGTGAATCTCTTACCCAGTATTCCCTCAAGGTTTATAGAGAGTTTATGAACTTTTTCAGTGGATCACATATATTTTGAGAACGTGATAAAAATATTAGCTACATTCCACCATAAATATACACAAAAAACATCATTTTGTATGCCTTTTCACAAAATTCACAAATCTTAAAGTATGTTTATGCACACTTTAGGGTAGGGATAGTAAAACCTTTCTTTAAAGTGCCAGACAATATTTTTGGCTTTGTGGGCTATACGGTCTCAGTTGAACTATTCAACTTTGCTGGTGCAGCACAAATGAAGCCACAGACAGTAAGTAAATAGATGGGCATGAATGTTCCAATAAAACTTTATTTACAAAAGTTAACAATGTGCCCTATTTGATCATGGGCAATACTTTGCTGAGCCCTGTGTTAGGGAACAGTTGATACCAGATTAAAGACTGTTGGAGTAAGGCATAGTTGTAACTATTAGGATTTCAACCATCTGGTGTTTGGAAGCCAGTGCTTCCAGAATCAGTGCAGTTCATTTTTCAGATTCTGAGATTGCAGATTGTCCCCTAAAATTTCATTCTTTCTCTTTCTTTCTTTCTTTCTTTCTTTCTTTCTTTCTTTCTTTCTTTCTTTCTTTCTTTCTTTCTTTCTCTCTCTCTCTCTCTCTCTCTCTCTCTCTCTCTCTCTCTCTCCCCTCTCTCTCTCTCTCTCCTCTCTCTCTCTCTCTCTCTCTCTCCTCTCTCTCTCTCTCTCTCTCTCTCCTCTCTCTCTCTCTCTCTCTCTCTCTCTCTCTCTCTCTCTCTCTCTCCTCTCTCTCCCCCCCTCTCTCTTTTTGCCTATAAGAGCATTCACCAGATCGTGGACTACATTTTTGTTGTAGAATGAACTGTCTCTTTCCAGACTTCATATGTTAAAGCCTTAATCCCCCATGTGATGGTATTTGGAGATGAGGCTTTTGTGAGATAAGTAGGTTTAGATGAGGTCATGAGAGTAGGGCCCTCATGATGCTATTAGAGCTCTTATAAGAGGAAACACCAAAGAGCTTGCTCTTCCCACACCTCCCAGATTCACCATGCAGCTAGAAGATGGCCTTCTGCAAGTCAGAAAAAGAGCCTTCACCAGAACCTGACCACACTGGCACCCTGCTCTTGGACTTCCAGTCTCCAAAACTGTAAGAAAATAAATTTCTATTGCTTAAGCCACCCAGTCTACAGTTTTTTGTTATGGTAACCTATGCAGACTAAGAGAATTTCCTACCCCCCCTTTTTTTTTCCACTGGATATGGCCTTAGACCATCTGAATGAAGGCTACTGATTTGGTGGTGGCAGAGCAGTGAGCTGGAAGGAGACACAGGTTTCCTGATGATGTTGTGGAGAAGACACCACACTATTCCTGGAGCTATGGATTTTATGTGAGAGAAATAAAATTCTATCTTGTTACATTCTCAGATGATTTTATTAGTACTATTTGGATGATGGAAACACTAATAGCCCTGACTCAAGCATTACAAAAGCTATCCATGTAACAAAAACATCTGTACCCACTCAATAAAAATTATATATTTGAAATAAAGTATATATAAAAATAGGAGAAATTTTAAGAAAAGAAAAGAAAATAGTATAAAATAGTAAAATAAAAATATACAAAAGAAATAAAAATGTGTATAAAGAGAAGTGAAAAATATATATAAGAAATAAATATATGTAAAAAGAAAATACAAATATATATAAAGAAAAGAAAATAGCATAATAAAATTAATAAAATTAAGTAAATGATATGATTGAAATATGAGCTGTAGAAGCACAGATGAATAATAAATTCTCCAAATGTAAGAGGGCTGTTTCTCTGTTTGTCTATCTATATGTAGTAATTTCTTGAAGTGAATTTTGAAAATAAACAGTAAGATAATAAGTGCAACATAATCTTTTAAAATTCTGTTGTAATATTAAACTTATTTGTCATCATTTCAACTTGTTTATAATAAATTCATCCTACAAATTAACCTCTTATGAACGTACTTATCTAAATTTAGTTGCAGATAGACGAGTTATGCATTTCAGAAAGGTTAAAGATCATGAAGAAAGTGATAATTATTCATAAACAGAAAGCAAGATCGGTGTAATGGCATCATATAATTAGGTAGATTTGGGGCTTGGGGAACACAATAAATGTTGAGAAAACCAAGAGATAGCTACTTGGTTTGGAAGAGCAAGTGAGGTGCCGTACACAAGAAACACAAAGGTCAAATTCAAATCATAGATTTGGTTCAATTCTATTAAATTAAAAAAATAATAATTTAAAAAGCTAACATTTTAAGATAGTTATTAAGCATGTATCTATATATTTATTATAGAATTATTTAATACATTGAAATAATCATAATACTATATATTAAGCATAATATTAATAGCATAGGCTCTAAATCAAGCTCTGTGGGTTGGAATCTAAGTTATACTCCCTAAAAATGCTCTCTGCTTCTGTTTCCTCATTTAATATCTTTCTTGGTTTTTTAAAATAATTTTTAAAGATTACAGGAAATAAAAAATATATGAATAACTATGTATGGAAACTAAAAGCACTAGATAATTATTAGCTAGCATTACTGTAGTCATAATACCACCTCTTAGGAGAGATGCAGGGTTCTATGGAATTTGGAAAATTGGCTATTGTTTCTGAGAAGATACATCAGGAAAGGCCTTGCATGAACTGGAATTTGAGTTGTGCCCAGAAAATGTTGGGATTCTATCACACAGAGATAGGCTGTGGGGTGGCGAGTAACATCTGTAAGAGAGAGGTGAAAAAGCAAGACTTCTTTAGGAACAGTCAGGTGAGCTCATTTTTCTGGAGTGATGATATATGACTTGATGAAGTATGAGTTTTATTTATTCATTCATGAATTGATTCATTAATTAATCTGTTGAAGTAAAATCTTTTACCAACTCTGTGGAAGCTAGGATGAAATTTAGAAAGAGAATCTAAAAAATAAATTAGGATGGATGGTTTGTATATAGACTGTAGGTCTTCCTCAGTGCCTGAGAAATTAGTATTATTTATTCTCTAGGCGAAAGAGAACTCTAACCCACATGAAATCAGGAATAAGAATATTGAACAGTAGCATAACGAGAAAAAGTTGTTTAAGAGATGTTTGATTCCACAGAAATTGCCATCACAAGAGGACAAGGGGACTATTCTAGCCAAAGAATCAAATATATTCCCCTTATCATAATGTATGTAACATGCTAGAATGGTTACATTAAAGAAAAAGATGATTGATTAAATATTTAAGGGAATTTAGTATAAAACTCACAATCGGCAGCCAATATAAGTGTTTATCATATATAACACTCATTGTCTCATATAAATCCTTTATTTAGAAAGGATTTCTGTGAGATAAAACATTTCCTGATAAGAAGAAAATCTAAAAGTAAACTCATTACCTACAGGCAGATTGACAAAACCTTACAGAAAAATGATTGGAAAACAGTTTAGCTAAATATCCGTAGCACTAGAAAGACTGTAGTTATAACATAATACTGAGCAAACCTAGAATGTCAACAAATGTTACTACCTAACATGATCTTTACGTATTCGTAAAGGATTCCCTACAAATGTAAGGCATTCAAATGTCGGCAAAAAGGGCTAGTATGAAATATATTTTTCATGTAGATCAATACCATTCTTATCCCAGAAGAAACTGCAACTATTTTTAATTGTTCAGGGGTATAGAATTATAGCTATATGAATAATATCATAAAAAGACTTAATGTGGAATATTGCAAATGATCAGATTATCTACAGAGATTTAAAAATCCAGTTTTTATATGAACTGAAATAAAATGGCTAGAAAGATTCTTTAAAAAGTACAAATATTTAAGCATGATTGTTTTCAAATACTATGTTTTCCAGAGGTTTTTTAAAAAGCATCAGATTCATATTAAGAAACACTTCTAAGGACTCCAATTTTTCCCCAAAAAGCTGATGTGCTAAGAGGACAACTGAGGCCAATTTAGTTCCACAGGGCTATAAAATGTACCTTTCTGAAAAAGCTGAGTATTTCTAGTAAAGTATAAAGGATCTGCTAAGGGAAAAGATTAGTGAGACAATAAAAATAAGGAAAGACAAGTTATAAATACAAAATGGCAAAAGAAGAAATAAATGTCAACATATAAAAAATACTCTCCCTCAAGCAACAATGTATTTTCAAATATATTCAACAAAACAACACATACACTCGTTTTTCCCTTTATAAATGATAGTGAAACAGGGAGAGTGGTTTAGGAACTCATAGATTTAACAAGTACTTGGCAACCGTATATAAAAATGCACTGTTTGGATTCTTAAAAAAAAGAAAAGAAAAGAAAAAAACTTATTTTGAGTTTTGATTCACAGTTCGTAAGAATATAGAAAATTTTAGTTTGGTTAATGTTCAAAAAAAATGAAGGAGTCTTTATCCTACATTCACCTCTTGTAAGAATTCAATTCTTCCCAGGGAAATAAAATTAAGCAGATATATATGTAAAAGCAGGAAATAAATCACCAGACCTGTATTTAAGACATTTAAACACAGAGGATCTGCGTTTCTTATTTACTGATTTCTTATAAAATTTGCCTTAAAACACATCTATTCAGATAAGAAGAAATTTATTAAAATGTTAAAATTACTAGAGACACAATTTTATAAAATGAGAAAAGTAGACATAAATTTTGCAATTAAGATACTATGCAGAGAGTCATTGGAAATAAAGATTAGAGGGGTTCTGTTTGTTTTTATTTTGGTCCCTAAAATAACTGAAGTACTAAAAGAATGGTCCATCAATTTACATAAACAGGGCTGAGAAAGGGATGTTTGTGCATCATTCCAGGGGTTGAGTTAGGCAGGTGAATGTTTTTGACTACAAATGCAATGGCCTGATTTACTAACCAACTCACAGATTATTATCTAAATAGGAGCATTTTCAGCAGCAAACATAATTTAGCTTGCTAAAACAAAACTCTATTGTCTTATGCAATTTTAGTCATGACGTTGATCAAGTCTTTGCACAAGATATATTTTGTTTACTCCTTGTCTATTTTTATTAAAGGACATTTGATATCTTGTTGCAAACATGGGACCATATCCCTTCCACTACTCCATTGAATTCAGGTTGTTCTTTAAAACTGACATAATTGGTGGGTGTGTTATGCATTATGGTTCAATTCCAGAGAAATGTTTCAGTGAGACTATTTTTCCTAAACCATTCAATAAATGAAATGGAAGGCAGCATAGGGGAAGGGCAATCCTAAACTACTTGGTGACTCTGGCCTTAAGTTCTGAGATCTCTGAAAATAAATGATATTTCTAATTTTACTCTCTCATCAGGAAATTAGGACCTTCAATCAATTAGCTAAAATCTATAAAATGTTTTATCTGACAGTGCTCATTGTAGCAAGACAAAGGGAACCACGTGTCTATTTTTTTCCTCTTGCTCTGCTCATACTCTTCTTCTCATTCTTTTGCATCTCTTTACCTACCATATATTTATCAATATTTGTTAATGTATATTAAACATGTTTATAAGATGAAGTGTGACTTAAGTTTCCTTCTACATAGAACTCTATGATTTCATGATAGACTATAAATAAATCCCAACATATATTTATATATTTTTGTATTTACATTTTTTAAGTCATTCTTTATGTTTTAGGTTAAACATAAGACTTATTTCAAGCAAATGGTACCTGCATACTTTTACCTATTGGTGCTCCACACTTGCCTCTGCTTATGAAAATGTAGGTAATGGCAATACTCAGGAAACATATGAATATCTTTTTTAAAATAGAAATCTAAGCTATTTTTAAAAGATAAGGTTAATGATGATGACCAAGGTTACTTATAAAGGGCTAACCTATTGCCTTATGACATATAGTTCTTACTGTCCCTGTGTTTCTAGGTCAAGTATTTTCAAGCTTGACCTGGGAGGCAGTATAATCAGTGGAATACCTGTAATATTTAGAAGTGGCAAACTGGGGTTGATATCGTGATAAGCAACTTATTAATTGTGTGCTTGTGGTCCCTTTTTTAATGTCTCTGAACCTTTGCTTCCTATCTGTAAATTGAGGATAACAAAATCTACCTTAAAGAGCTGTTGCTAGGGCACAAGATGGTAATGTATGCAGGAATGCTTTATAGTTTATTATGCATTACATCAATGTTAGCTTGAATTGTTTATTAAATTTATTAATGAGTATAATGAAACTGGATTGGAAAGAGAGTGGAGAGCTGTGGTTTATTCAACATGTTTAAAAAATAGTTTTTTCTTCCCTTTCTTTCATTACCCATAACCAATCTATCACAAAGTCCTGTTGGATAGAGATAAAAGATATATCTTGATTCCATTCTCACCTCTCTATCTTTCCTGTCTGTCACTCCTCATTCCCCACTTTCATTTAAGCCAAAATCATCTTTTAATGGACTTTTGTAAAATAATCTCTCCATCTTTACTCTTGGTCCCGCAACTTAATCTCTCTTCAGAAACCCAAGTTATCTCTTTGAAATATAAAATGGAACATTTCATTTCTTGCTTAAAAATCATTCAGTGATTTCTCTTTATTCTTAGAATAAAATCTAAGCTCTAATAGTAGTCTTTACCATCTTATTCAGTATCAATCCATGAGCTCTCTTCCTCTTTCAATATATTCTAGTTGCATTGCATGCATATGTCAGGACGGTGGTATTGGTGGTGGGTGGAAATGAAATATGTTCCTAAACTCACGATCCAAGAATTTAAGAATAGCTAGAAGAATGAAGAGTTTAATTATATTAAGTGAAATTAGCCAGGCCCAGAAATATAGATGGCATATATCTCACTCGTGCCATTGCATATGGAATCTAAAACAGTCAGATTCATAAAAGCAGACAGCAGAACAGGTGGGAGAAATGGGGACATGTTGGTCATGCTGGTCATGTTGGTCAATGTTTCAGTTAGACAAGAGGAATAAATGATAAGTATTTGAAGTGGTGGATATGTTAATTAGCTTGATTTCCATCATTCCACGTTGTGTATAGAGATAGCATAGCATCACTTGTGCTTTATAAACATGCAATTGCAATTCGTCAATATTCAATACTACTAAATTTTTTTGAAAAATTAAGAGTCTGTGTATCTCTCAATGTTCAGGAAATTTCATATCTCTCAAAAAAAAAAAAGTGGTAGAGGATCCTGGTTTTACCCTCGGTTGATGACACATAGTGCAAGTAATCTGAATTGGTGGCTGTGATTGTATCTGTTTGCTTTGGAAGACAGAAAAGCATAAATCTTGCCTGAATAGAGAGGCATTCTACTTCCCTGTGGCGGACACCCTGGTGAGTGTGGAGGACAATGCATAAAAATGTGTAAATTTGTCTGTAATATATTCTGTGTCTATTTGTTCAAGTTTTCTTTCTATCTTTTCTCTCAGAAAAGTGGAAACTAGTTCTGGGAAACTTGAACTGGTACATTAATGCAAGAAGTCCTGACACTTGGGAAAAATAATACATGGCAAGTTTGGAAATCAAGATTTTTTAATTATAAGCTGGAAGGCATAGCCTGAAAAAAAAAAAAAACCTTCTTAGAGTATATGTAACAGTTATCTGTGACTTGAAAAGGCAAGAGAAAGATTTTTCTCTAATAATCAGTGAGTTTTTAAATATTTTACTGCTTAGAAAATGTTACTTAAAATTTACTGTGAGGAATGAGAGAAAAAAAGTAAATTTAAAAAACTATAATATAATAACATAATGAATAAAGCTAAATTTTTTCATATACCGGATTTATAGCATTTGAACAACTAATACATTTTTCAAGCTTACGTGTATTATTATTCCTAAAACCCCCTACGTTCTATATAGCAGAGATATAACAAGCCATATGCAATGACACCAGTCCAGTTAAAGAAAAAATTATTAAATAATAATTTAAAGAAACAATAATAAAAATGTTGAAAATTCTAATATAATAATCCCTGGATAGCCTAAAAATAACATTTAATACAAATAATACCTTTTAATAACAAAATATATCTTTTATTAATTCATAATTATGTGTCAAATTATTCTTTGCCCTTACGCAATTGGCTTCTGTTAAGTGTGGACTGCACTTACTAATTTCTGGAAACAGAATACAGCAGGAGTGATGGGATGTCACTTCCAAGAACAGGTTCCACAAAAAAAAAAAAAAAAAACTATCAAGCTTTTTGAAAAGCTAAATTTAGGAAACTGAATGCTAAGTCCTTGACTTTTATTTCTCACATTTCCTTACATCTCATTTCACCTATCAGGAAATAAATTTGTTTCTTTTGTCACCTCCTGTCTCCAAAGAAGCATAGGATTAGGCAGTTAATTCACTTTCACAGTAATTTCTTTGTTGCATCATGTCTTGGTACCACGTTAATTTCTTTGTGAGGGGAGATGCTGCTAAAATCAAAATTTTAGAATCAAACAGAATTAAAACACATTTCCTTCTATTGATAAACTAAAAATACCAATGTGTCATTGATGATTTTGTGTGTTTGTTTTGGCCAACTACAACTTCATAAACAGGATACTCAGACATATCAAAAATATGTAACATTTTTTGTAAATAAGTAGAAATAAAAATAAATGCTACTTATCAAAATTAAAAACAATATACAATTTATATTTTATTATACACAGGTGGAGCATGAAATTAAATGTGGAAATGATTCCTCACATAGTACTATACTTTAAATATCAATAGCACATGGGCATTAAAGCTTTCACATGTACTGAGAAGGAGATGTTTCAAACTCCAAAAGCTTAACTTGGTATTTTAGGTAAGATTCTATTCCTTCTTCATATTTATAAGCTGCCCTGAATTTGGCAGATCATCAAAATACTGATTGAAATTAGGCCTGGGAAGAGTTTCTGGGAACAGTCTAGAAATAGTTAACTCACACATACAATGCTTTAAGTTTTAGAGTTTACAATCTTATTTAGTTAGCTTCACCACTTTGAAAAGTAGTATTCGGCAAAATTAATGATGAGAGGACTAAGTAACATTTGCTATGGCTGCAGGAAGGCACTTGATTTTCAATTCGTTTTCACAACCACCCTGAAGAACAGGTAGACTGTATTATCCCAATTATACTCAGTAATCTTAAAAGTAACCCACTCAAGGTCATGTAGCTGTGCTGACTATGCAAGACAGGCTATACTGAAGAGTCTTTCAGAAGAGAACTGTCTAATTCATTCTTGATGTCTCAGGATTTAAATTCTAATAAAAAGTAGACTCTCAGATGTTAGTAGACGGAAGAATAAATACAGGGTAACAGGCTAAAAAAGAAGAAAATTTCTTGTCTCCATATCACTGGCTCACTCCCTCCACCAGTGTTTCTCAAAGCAGGGACCTACCTGTGCCAGAACCATCCAGAAACTAAAAGTACAGTGCATCCTCCAATCTCCTGAATAGCTAAGAAAGAGTATATGGAGGTGCAATCTTGGAATCTGCATTTTTAACATGCTCCCCAAGTGTAAGAAATGCTGCCATGCTGTGCAGCCTCCCAAAATTCAACCTCAGCAGCCTGTCACATCAATATACAGTTCTTCTTAACTTCATTTACTATATTGTTGGCAATGTAATGAGATGCTTGAAAAATCAGGATAAGAAGCTCTGACACTATCTGAGGGAGGACAGTGTGACCTAGTGCTACAAAACCATGATATAGAAATTTTGCTACTGCTTTCTTCTGAAAGTTTTTTCTACTTCTCCATATGGCAAATGCTGAAGTATTACCATTGCCATCTGGCATTGTACAGTGTTAAACAATAGAGCATCAGTAGAGATTTACAGTGCCCCTAGCTTACAAGACTTGAATTCACATAAAAATTCACTGGGTACAAAGTTGTCTTTTACAAGAGCCAGGCAAAAATAACCTGCAACAGCAGAAGGAAATATGAACTTATTGTCATCTTTCCATCTCCTGTTGGCACCATCACACACTAAAACTCATTAATTACGTGGAACCCAGAGGTTTCAAACAGAACCTTAAAATTGAAAAAGTCAAAGTGTAACAGGCTTCAGAAAAAATGGGGACAGATCGGTTGTTGATATGTCTTTGACTACTACAACTAATAATACAATAGCAAACACTTACAGTCCTTTATAGCAGAGTACACTTCATATACCTTAATTAATTTGATCTCTAAAATCCTGTGAAGTGCCCAGCACACTTCGCACACTTCTCTTACCATTTTTCTCTCTCTGCTTTATCATTTAACTTCTCTTCCCCCAATTTCTTGGTGAGTTTCTGGAAGGCAAAGACGGCATATTTTCTTCTGCATCCTTAGCATCTGGCATGATGTCTGACTCATTAAAGGAAGCAGTAACAGATATAGGGGTCCCTTTTAAAATAAGTATCACATTTTAGAGATGAGACAACTAAGGCTCACAGAGATCAAGAGGTTTTTATTCTGGGGAGATAACTTAGGAAGGAAGAGGGAAATAAACCTTCAAACACGAAAAAGATGTCTGTAATTATGAGAAATGTCTAAAATAGGAAATATATTCTTCAACAGGGAGAGCTGCCAACATGTGAAAGTGTAAGAGAGACTGTACAGAAAGAGTTTTATGCAGCGCCAGAGGATCAACCACACAACCTGTAAGGTTCCTTCCAACTAGGAGACTCCATGAGTCTGTCCCTTGAGACAATTTACACAGCTGGTAACTAGTACAAACAGCGTGAGACCCTTAGCTTTATATCACTGTTCCAACTGGACCGTAACAGATGCCTCTGAAGATATATTTAGCTAACTGGCTCTAACAATACAAAAAGCATGCTATGAGCTACAGGCAAGATGGAGTAAGACGAACTGGATTTACCCTCCTGCCTGAAACCAACCAACCAATCAACTCTGTGTATGCACATATGTATCTGTGTTGTGACAGAAATAACCATTTTTCAATAATGAGTATCAAGAAACAAAGACAGCCTTGGGTCTACCCTCCACGGTCACTGTGGAGGGGTGGGATATGCTTGAAAAGTAGTGGGGGAGCGGAATTAGGGGTCTCAATAGGGGAAAGGAATTCCTCAAAAACTGATTCATGTGATTAACTGTACACCTCGGTATATTCACTTCGAATCATTTAATTGTACACTTAAAATGGAGTGTTGGTTGTACATAGATACAGTAGGAGCACTATGTATGTACTCTATGGACTACTTTGACGGAGTAGATTTTTGAATGTAACAAGATAAGTCAACTTGAGTGGTAATATATTTTGGGAAATCAGTTCACTACAAATTGTGCCTGTAAACATTGTACTGTAAATGCTTTGTAGTTTTCTCCAATAAAAAAAAAATTCTTATGTCCCTCAGTCACAAAACTGAGTGCTTTTTCTGTTGTGTTGCCATTCTTATGTTTCAGTTCCTTTTCTCTCTTCTTCATTTTCATAGTTTTTATAGATCTTGTGATGATCTTTTCTTGATAATTTATATTTGAATGAGATATGCATTATGTATTTTGTGGGAAGCTAATTGCAAAATACTTGTGAGAGGTATTGAAAGGTTGGACACTTGTTCCAAGCTAGCATGAATTTTCTTATAATGTAGATATTGATATTCCCTTTTAACCTTTCTTTACTTCTCCTTAGCCAATGGAGATAAACAGCTATGTAGCATTCAGAGTGAACATGTCTCTCCTCTCAAACAGTCCAAACAGATAGATAATTCCTGCAAATACAACTTGAATATGTGATTTTTCATGTGGCCTAAACTTCCTATAATTCCTGGAGCCAAAGCATTAATATGCTCAAAAGAATGCCCTGTTCCCATTTTTTGCAAACAAGATATTTTGGGTTCTCACCTTAGTGTACACGCATCCTTGTGGATATAAACTTTGCCAACATGTTCTGAGATCTGTGACACAGTTGTGCTGTTGTCACATCTTTTCACTCTTCTGAACCATCTCCACACCTTTCTCATTTTTTTTCAGGCATTCAGAAGTTTTCTGGTTTTTCCAAGAAAGTTTCTTGTTTTATTATTGCTGTTTTAGTTGTTTTCAAGAGGATAAGGCAATTCATGAACATGTCTTAAGCATCATGGTAGTGTGTAATTAATTTCTTGGTAGTATCAATTTTTTAAAAATACGTGTAGAAAATGAAGATAGAGTTCATTCCTATAAAAGACAGAAAATCATATAATTAAATCCCACAGGGGACAGATAATTAAAATGTCATTTTGCTCTTTCAGATTTTGTCACCAGTCTCTCTTCACAGCAAAAAGGTACATTTTTGAGTAAGTTCACCTTTCATGAAGGCCTCATTAAGTGAGCTGATTTCTGGACACAAAGATAAGCCCAAAATATTTGGTTTTTATGTTGTGTGCCCTGTCTAATAATATTAACATTCTAAGGACACCAACAAATTTAACCTAAATTCCCAGAGATGTTGCCAGGGAAATTTCCCATTACTATGCTTATGAAAATAGCTGATGGCTCCCAGGAAAATTAGATTATTTTGAAATCTGAATCTTTTTATTGATTTACTGAAAACCTACCATTGGGAAAATGCACCTAGGGGTTTTTAAATAAGACTGCTAATAAATCTAACCTTTGTTTTGTTGTTTGATGGGATGGCGATGAGAAGAAAATGTACATGAGATGACAATACCTAACTGAAGTTGTACTGAATGTAAGAAAGACAACTTCTCCACCACAAAAGAAATTATACTCCTGTTTTAGAGATAATAAAAATTGCTTATCACATTTTGCTCTAAAAGTTAAGCATTACCTTCAACTGATATGAAAATAGCTCTTGTCCTCCATGGCCATTAACATTTCAGACTTAAACTTTATTATAATATATATTTTTTTCAATAAACAATTTTATAGTTAATTCAAGTTATTCTCAAGCAGTAGGGTGCACTGCTGAATGAAAATCAATTTAGTTAATGAATTATGCAGATAAAATCCAAATGGACATACTGTGGTCCCATCAGTTGTTTTGCTACTGAACACTCCGATATCTGAAAAATATATGGCTAGAAAATGGGTGACTGCACAGCTGGAATGCACAGAAAGTGCAAACCAAGAGTGCCTCACGTTCATTCTAAGGGCTTCTTTGTTGAACTGTAGCCCTACTACAGGGAATGGGTGTTATGCTATTAATACAGTGTTTGCTGAGGCCAACGGAATCTTGTTTTATTTTTATTTTTTTAAGCTTATAGCTTCACCACTTGTTTGCTTATTTTTTATTTCTTTATTTGTTTTTGTTATTTGCTTTGCTTGAATGCATTTAGGCAACATCAAATGCAAAGTTGGCTAATTAACAAAATTCTTTGGTCCAAAAAGCTAAGTAATAACTTCAGGTCTCAATCATCTCAATGTGGTCACTAAATCTGTTCTTCATGGGCAAAAAAAGTAATATACACCTGTATCTCTGTCTACCTCTATACCTATATCTGTATGTTTAGAGCCTTGAAAGGCCAATTTGACTACATGCATAAAATGAGGTAAGGCACACAAATTGTTAGCATTAATCCCTATTTAAATTGTATTGTGTGGTTTGTTCTTGAAGAAGTTCTGGTTTTGTTGTGCCGGCTCCACTCCACTGCTGGGCTTGCCCTTCACATGTATTCTGGGCCTTGTGCATTTTCTCTGTCTGCTCTTAGGTAACAAATCCTAGAAATTAGGGCAGATGTTGGACAAATTCTTTCCTTCCTTCTTCCATTTAACAAGTATTTGCTTTTTGAGAGGTGGGACCTGGTGATACACTGGGGAGCCAGAATGCAAAAGGGCCTGTTCCCATCTTTCTGCTGTGAAGCATTTAGCACAGGAGGCACAATCATTTGTTATTTCCTTAAGGGAAAGAAGGTAATGAGACAAATGTTATGATATAGCCAGAAATCACTCCCATTCTTCTGATTTAAGTCCTCAAGATGTTCTGGCTTGCAAAATTGCTGATGCTCAGAACTGAATACCTCTAAGATAAAACTTCATTCATAAATTCCACCCATTTTTCTCTTAGGAAACAGCCAGGGAGGACTCCAGTAGGACATCTGATACCTTCCCTTTCCTGTAATATCCACACCCAGGTATTTAACCGCATATTTTTTTGAAAGTACCTCCTTGAATAAAAAGTGAACATTGATTTTTCTTTTCAGAGAAAGAAGAGAGGAAAATATCCTTTCAAAATGAATTGAAGTAGAGATAAAAATTACCAGGAAAAGTGGCTGTTTTTTTTAAATCAAAGTGAGAAAAAGCAGATTTTAGATTATTTATATGGTTAAGAAGGTAGAATTCTTGGAATTTATGACAGATTTCATATTTAGTCACAATTTAACTTGTTTTGTTTTTATTAACTAGTTTTTTAATTGAAATATTAATAAAAGAATGGTATGGTAACAATTTCCAACAATGTACAAACTTCATGACAAAATGTTTGTCTTTCTTTCATATCAGACCACCAGATTCCCAGGTTCCCTCCTTAGATGTGAACAATGTTTTCAGCTTTTTCTGTTTATTTTTGAAGATATTCTGGGCATATATAAATCTTGACCCACCTTTTAACACACATTTGGGAGGACACTAATATATACTAATCTACTTCCTGCTTTTTCACTTGACAATATTTCTTGGAAATCATACCATATAACATAGAATCATAGACTAGTCAAATTTTTTTGTAGCTCTTTTACTTTTTTTCAAATGCAATGTCAAATGATATTTGCTTCCACCTGTCTGAAAGGTAAGTCTTCAGCTAGCTTAGCTTCTCTGCACCCTACAAGTGGCCTGTTCACTCAGCAGTGGACAAGACAGGGTCTTCTTGCCCTACAGCTGAGCAACTAAGGAACCACCAAGTGACAGAGTTGGGAGGGCTTTTCATTACCCTCTTCAGGGAGCAAACATGGTGACATCCAATCAAAACTTTATTTTCCTTGTTTAGAAGACAAAGGGAGAAACTTTTTTTTTTTGAAACTTTTTAATAATGTATTATTGAGGTTACACTATTAAAAGAGAAAGCAGATGGTATTTCTAAATAAGGCAAAAAAATTGCAAATGTTACATATTCTTCAGTAGTACATAAATAGGGAACAATTTTTGAAAGTGATGGAGAGAACTGGCATACTTTGTGTAGCCAATAGTCAGAATCTGTTAGTCCCCTTACTCACAAGAAATAACTCCTGTCTAATGGTGCCCAGGCTTTCAGACTGCTTTTGAGGAATTCCCAAGGACCGGGTAAAACAAAGATGAATTGATGGATCAAAATGTATCTGAAATTTAGTTTTGAAAGATAATGGCAAATTTCTCCCCTAAAATGTTGTACTGATTTATATTCCACCTGCAAATATATGTAAGTTTTTATTTCTCTACTTTTGGTCTCAGACTATGTATTGTTAAAATAGTTTTATTTTTTCATCTTTATTGAGGTATAATTGAATACAAGAAAACTGCATTTATTTCATGTATACAATTTGTTGAGTTTTGACATATGAATATACCCATGATACCATTGCAATAATGAAGGTAATAAACATACCATCACCTCCAAAATTTCCTTGTGTCTCTTTTTTTCCCTTTCTTTCTGTAATAAGAACACTCAATATGAAATACACTCTCTTAACAAATGTTTATACATATATCATAGAATTGTTAACTATAGGAGCCATGTTCTTAAGCAGATCTCTGCAACTTATTCATCTTATATAACAGTAACATTACTTTGAGTAAAGTATTTTTGAGTTTTTTGAGTTTGTAAAATTATTTATTTCACTTGAGTTAGTCTGCTGTCTTTAAGTCACTCTTGGTTAACAGAAAATGACAATTTTATAATGTGTTTTGATTTCATATAATCTTTCTTAACACAGGGTAATAAACTTCATTTCTATAAAGATTCCATTGCCATGGTACACGTTCTTTCTTTCTTTTTTTTAGACAAATTTATTAAAGTATAATTTACGTTCCATGCCATTACTCCATTTTAAGTGAAAATGCTTATTAGTAAATTTACCAAGTTGTACAGCTATTCACATAAATTAGTTTTAGAAGATTTCCTTCTTGCTATTAAGACCCCTAATTCCCATCCTCAACTGCATTTGAAGCATGCCCCTCCCCTCCACAATGCTCACCACATCCCTCAGATGTGGGTCTATCCCCACAACCCCCGAATCCCTGGTGGACACCACCACCATTTGAGCACCATAGTGTTAATCAGTCAGTACCAATTTGTGGCGAGTACAAGTGGGGCCCATTCTTCTGGTCTTGTGTCACTTCACTTCGAATAATGGGCTTGAGCTCAATCCAGGATAACATAAGTAGTGCTAGCTCACTGTCGTTTCTTAATATTGAGTAATATTCCATTGTAACATATACCAAATTTTAATAATCCACTCATGAATTGATGGGCACTTGGGTTGTTTCCATGACCTAGCAATAGTGAATTGTGCTGCCATAAACATTCGGGTGCAGATGTCTTTATAACAGAATGTCTTATGCTCTTTTGGGTAGATGCCTACTAATGCCATTGCTGGATCAAATGGTAATTCTATTTTTAGCTCTTTGAGGTATCTCCAAATTCTTTTCCACGGAGGTTGCACTAATTTGCAGTCCCACCAGCAGTGTAAGAGTGTTCCTGTCTCTCCACATCCTCGCTGGCATTTGTTGTTTTGGGATTTTTTGATAGAGGCCAATCTCACTGGGGTTAGGTGATATCTCATTGTGGTTTTGATTTGCATTTCTCTAATGATTAGAGATGTTGAACCTTTTTTTAATATGTTTGCTGGCCATTATTCTGTCTTCTTTGGAAAAGTTTCTGTTCATCTCCTTTGCCCATTTATAAATGGGTTTTTTTGATTTTTTCTTGTTAATTCTTTTGAGTTCTAGGTAGATTCTTGTTATCAGACCTTTGTCA